>DWDX01003791.1:0-12610 GCA_018245675.1 Agara michaeli
GTTATCCGTCAAACGTTGTTTGGTCCTCGAAAGAAATGACAATTTGTTTTGAGTTTCGTACCGAGTGATAGTACTTCATCATTATTATTGTTATTACGACTGATCACTTCCTTAAAACTCCTCAAACAGGTAATAGACACAACGGGATTTAAATAAAACGCGTATAATTCAATACATATATTTATCGAACGAGACGTAGAAAGAGCGCGTGCCGGCACCCCTTGTGGTCGATGTCGTAGTACTTCTCGTAGAAGTCCTGCACGAGTTCCTCGACCTGCAAGAGAATGAACAACGATATATTGCTGGTGAAGTGTTACGCGTGCGAGGAGGTCGCCCACGAGCCGTACATCGAGTGCGCGGAGTGCGATGTGAGCTTGTGCACCGCGTGCTTCGCGACCGGCCGCGAGGTGAGCGGCCACAGGAACGACCACAGCTACGCGGTCCGACGGAACGACTTCCCGCTGTTCGAGAACTGCAATTGGACCGCCAAGGAGGAGTGCAAGCTGCTCGGCGCCCTCTCGTCGTGCGGCTACGGCAACTGGGAGGAGATCGCCAAGAGCGTGACCACGAGGTCGAAGCTAGAATGCCAGGAACACTATAGGAAGTATTACATAGAGCACGTGCAATACGACGAGTTGAATCTGCTACCGGAAACGCGACAATCGCTGTTCCCCACGCCCATTGTACCGTATCTCTTCAATTTGGATCCCACGCTGAACCCGCCGAGAAACAACAATGGCGACAAGCAGCTGGCCGGATACAACGCGCACAGGTCCGAGTTTGAATTGAGCTACGATCACAACGCTGAGAGCATATTCAACATTGAGGATGGTTACTCTGATGACGAGGAGGACAACTGCATGGACAGTCTCAAGGTCAGCCTGGTCAACGCCCTAAACACTAGGCTGAAGGAGAGGAAGCGCCGTTACAAAATACTCCAGACCCACGGACTTGTGATGCCGAACAAACTGATATCGTGGCTGAAGAAGTTCGACGGTATGTTCATGATGCACAAGCCAGAGAGGCTGCTGCCGTTTATGCAGTTCATGACGGGGATGCAGTACGATGCGTTCATGGAATCGCTCAGCCTCGAGGAGGAGTTGATACAAAGGCTGCTGTCATTGTGCGAATATCGCAGGAAAGGCATAAAGACCTTACAAACGGCTCGACTTTACAAGCATTTGAAGAGAGAACACGAATTGATGCTCAAGGAACAGAAGTACGCCACATCCTTCATGATGAAGAAATTCGACAGCCAGTCACCAGTGTTGGCCAAGCAACACTTCCCTAAGGAAATAGAAATGAGGAAGATGAGAAAGAAAGTGCCACTGGACATAGGAGACTTGCCGGGCTACCATCTTCTGTCGGACTGTGAGAAGACACTATGTTCACATTTACGACTGCTGCCCAAGAATTACATGACAATTAAGGACTTGCTGATAGCGGAGAACAATAAAACTGGGTACCTCCGCCTGTTGGATGCGAGGAAGCTTCTCAAAATCGACGTAAACAAGACTAGGAAGATATATGACTATCTTATCTCTGAGGGATTTATACAGAAATGATGCTAGTCAAGTGTTGAATATATTTTGCTTTCATTAAGAAAAGTGTATGCTAGTTATATAGAAGAAGAATGTAAATACATATTGGATATAAATTTAAAAAAAAATCTTTTCACTTTACATTTGGGGTCAGAGATGAATTGTATTGAAATAATTTTGTCTATTTATAATCTGTATATTCTCAATAAAATACTGAAGTGATATTTGTGAATATGTAGCAAACAAACAGGCAGCAGTGGCTGTCAATAATAGACTTTTGCAACCGACAATAAGACAACCAAATTCTCATAATTAGCATATTCGTGTTTTTTTTTATTTTACTTGTAACGGTTTCCTGGCCTTTCGCTAGTCTCTTCATAGAATATAATCAGGTATTTCATAAGAAATAAACATTTAAAATTCAACTGTTTGGGTTTCATTTATGTACAGTATCCTTTGTACCGGTAGTTATTTTACAATTTTTTTCGCACACAAACACACACACACACACACATATAAAAAAGGCAGGTGACTGACTGACCGACTTAGAGATCATCGTACAGCTGAAACCGCTGAACTTAGAATCCTGATATTTTAGAGATACATACTTTATATTGTGTGCGCACTAAGGACTGAAATTCCACCCCTACAGGAGTAAAATAGGGGTAAAACTTTTCTATGGTTCTTTGATTCCCTTTGTAGGTGTGTTGATCGTTCCTTCAAATAGGGTAAAAATATAGATGCATAATTTATTGAATTATATTGTAATGGTGATCTAGACCGCTGGAATAGGAAGTGAAAGTATTAAACTAGGCTAACACTAATTGCTAACCGAGAGTTAGCATTCAAGATTCACACCAGTAACTTAACTTACTTTGAATCCGAATTTCTGGTACAGGAATATTGCCGGGTTGGTCGGCGACACGTGGAGGGTCACATCCTTACCGGTGCATGTCTGGAAATGCATAACAAATTAGTAATCAGGTTTTTTTTTAATCAGGACAATTTCACAGAGCTAATTCATAAACTTGCATATATGAGACAGAACAAACACACATCACATAAAATGTCTAAGTGATAACCCGTAACATATTCAAGTAAACCGTTCACTTTGTAATCACATAGTTGCAGGTGGAATTGTCCCAATCAATATTATTATTTCATAAACTATGTATTCATGTATTTTTTTTACAATTAATAACGAAAGTAATTAGCTTGAAGTATTATGTTGTGGAATTGGGCGGTGGTGGGCGGTGTACGTGACGCTGTACCTGCAGCAGGTGGTATAGCATGAAGGCGGCGAGGCCTGCGCGGCGCCAGCGCGGCCGCGTGAGCAGGAACGACACGTAGCCGTCGCGCGCGCCCGCCACGAGGAACGCGCAGCCCACCACCAACCGCCGGTACGTCACCACGCAGCTGAACTCCGGCTGCTGCAGCGCCTCCGTCACTGCGCACATTACTCATACGCTAGTCCAAGGGCGGGGGGAGGGAGAGGGGCAGATTGAGTGGGAGAGAGGGAGAGACAGAGAGAATGAGAGAGAGAGAGAGAGAGAGAGAGCGAATAAGAGAGAGAAAGAGAGAGAGAGCGAATAAGAGAGAGAAAGAGAGAGAGATCCTACTGAACATTTATTAAAACAATCTTTTTCTAAATCAACAATAACTGTAGGCCCAATGAAAATCCTTAGATGTGCCTATCAGTGTAAGAAGTAGAAGAAGGTGTTAATTTTTGTTAATTTGTGTCCTATAGCAGCTACACCAGCAATTATCTTAATAAGATTCCAAATTTTAAACAAAGTTTGATTGGATATTTGTAGGATAATCGAGCGAGAATTATGCCTGGATTGATGGTATACTGCACACACAAACAAAGTTATAGGGTGAAGAGCGACATAGGGTACATTTGACACTGAACAAGTACATATTCTTATGGAATTCTGTCATGAAAGTACACTGTTACGACATTTAGTTCTCGGTTATTGTACTAGATGGAGTTATTGTAATTTTGAGACCAGGCCTGTTGATATACTGACAGTCGATCCCCGGCCAGAAGAACTGCGCCAGCAGGCTGTTGACGGCGGGCAGGTGCTGCGGCCGCACGTACGAGTATTCGAGGGGCGCGTGCGCGGGCGGCTCGTAGTTCTCTATATGTCTGTCAGAAAAACAGAAAATACATAATTAATAATAATAACTGGACACAATTCCACACACGGCTAAGTTATTCTACATTAGGCAATAGAATGGCTGCGTTATAATGACCGGACCACTGATACATTTATAAATACAATAGAGTACACAGTTGGATTATATCTGGTATCAAAGGTAATTAACGAGAATTTAAAATATTCGAATGGCTCAGAAACGTCCTAGTTTCATATTACATCCCATGCAGGGATTGCGTTATTACTACGACCACCTGTTGGTCCGCCTGAGCAGCTCGTCCGTGAACCGCAGCCACAGCGGCTCGGTGTGACGGTCGCGGCGGATGTAGGGCTTGAGCAGCGCCCCCGAGTACGGGGAGCGGAGCGGCGCCGGCGCCACGCGCGGCAGCAGCACCGTGCCGCCGCCGTGCCGCGAGATCGTGCCCGACAGGCTGTCCAGCAAGTACTGGGAGAGAGGGCATAGCGTATCAATGTATCATAAGAACGATGATAAAAATTGGGACACTTCCAAAAAAAAGTGATCCGATTAAAAATTAGACAATAGTCTTTTTGTAATCAGCCAGGTGATAAACATATGTGCTATACAATTATATAGTCCAAGAATTTTAATTACCCTAAGCGAAAAAAAAAACAACAAAATTATACAAATAGTTTTGAAATAATCAAACAGAAAGTGATATCATTTTGTTATGGATGGCATCCCATACTCACCGATCTCTGAAACCTGTCCAGCACCCGTTCCACGTTGGCCACCGCTTTGGGGTTCTCTATCACATAGCCGCCCAACACTTTTACTGTTCTGAAAAACAATGAAGGTTTATGATAATAATAATAACTTAGCACTAATATCTTAGCCGCAACTGTTTGAACGTGCCAAGCCACACTCGGCAAGCATGGTGCACTACGGCCCGAAACGTCATTATGAGAGGAAGTCCATGTCCAGCAGTTGACCAATAAAGAGGTCAGAATAACAAACACGGTCTGATTGTTTAAAATGTCCGTCGGAGCACAGACACTTGTCAATGTGATCTACGTCAAGGGATTTCATACTATTTTAAGTTCACTCAAAAACCAATGAAAGAGAGACAGTACGGTACGAATAATTGACGTCCAGCTCAATTCGATTTGTCTCTTAAAATATTACTGAACGCTGAAAGCACTTTACTCTATGCACTGAAAGAAAACAACTCACTTGTCCAAATCGAAGATTGGCAGGTGCTTGTGCCTCTTGAGCCTGCGCAGCGCAAGTTTCGCCCGCAGCCGGCACAAGTAGGCCCTCTTGTCCGCGTCCCGCATCCTCGCTATCAGGCTCTCGACTTGTTTGAGCAGCTGTATCTCCTCGTACTCGGTCAGCTCCACGATGCTCTTGGGCTGCTTCACCTCCTTCTCCAGCCACGGCAGATCGACCGAATTGAGCTGCGCCGAGAACAGCGACTCGCGTCTCACTGTCTGTAGCAGCACAGTAGGAATGGAGATATGCTTTGTTGTTTTTTAAATAAGAGAAAAATATTTATGTGTTTATCAAAAGCGAGTCCTATAATGTTACTCAGTACAGATTATTTATAACGAGGGATATTGTGTTTGAATTAACCGCCGGAGGTTCTAGTGTCTATGGATGTTTCCAAAAATGTCAAATGTCAACAAGTGTCATGATTCTCGTGAATATTTTGCAATGGTTATTCGATATATTCTGCAAAGTTTTGTCTGTCAGAAAATACTGCAGCATACTCGCTATTTCAAGTTCATTGCATTTTTACAATATTATTTATGTTAATTAAACAACTATTGTTGTGTTTCAGTATCAGCTATACTTTAGGACTTTTCTTAAGAAGTATTAATTGAACAGTGCAACAAGCAGCTCACTGACCGTTTCGGTCTTCTTGTTTCTGTGCGGCGCGTCGTCCTGTGCGGTCGTCCCCTCGTGCGGCGTCGGGCCCTCTTCCTTCTCCCTCTCGCGCTCTCGCTCGCGCTCGCTCTCGGAGCCGAGCTCGAGGCGGCAGTGCGAGCTGCGCGAGTCCGAATCGTCCGCGAGCGGCGCCGCGCGCTCGCTCCACGACTCGTGCTCGGCCTGACGTAATATTTACTTAGTACATTTCTACTATGTATAATAATAATTGGGACAAATCTCCAGGCGGCTATCTGATTCCTAACTAGGCTATTGAATGGCCAGTGACTGTGCTAATCACACAAATGTGTGCCCTTGGTGGAAATCGAATCTCCGAACTCTGGTTTAAGTCTATTCTCTGGTCGAGCTGAACCAGAGACCAGTCGTACTGTAAATAAAATTACACTCCCAAAACTCTCGTCTTGGAGAGCAGCCTAGCTTCGTATAAATTTTCGCTAATTTATGCGCTGGATATTGTTCAATTAGCCGTCTTTGTAACCAATGATAAATGAATACATGAACTCACTCCGGCCGATTGGAAGTCGAAATCGTAGCTGTTGAAGAAGCTCTCCACATCTGAGTATGTGTTCTTAGCGGTGAGACACGCGTACGACTCGTCCAGTATGAGGCTGTCCGGTTCACTCCTTTTAGGAACATAATAATAGTAATATCTTGGGATGTTCAAATACAGCCATCTGATCCCAAAGTGGGCGGAGCGGGCTATGATAACCAGTTAGCTGATAACTGACATATAGATACCTATTTATTTACAAATTTTAGTTATACCCAGAACACATGTTTGTCCTGGTAATCGAACCCAGGACCTCAAGTTCTGCAGTCAGGATTGTTGACTATGACAAGCAGTTGAATGCCTAGGAAACGTGCCATTAGATGTTTCACATAAAAAGCCGAATCTTGTTAACACTTTCCGTATTCAACATATTCGTTCATACTAAACTATGGTATATGGTATGGTGGTATAAATAAACCTTTATGTTACCTAGGTTCGATGTCCGACGCTATTGCACTTCGTTCGTTGTGCGTTGAACCGCTGTCCGTTTCCGAATGGTTCTCGGAGGGCAGCCGCGGCTTCTTCGCCACCGGCTCGTCCACCAGCGGCATATCGTTCTCTACCACCACGTAGTCCAGCCAACCTGTACACATTTAAGGCCACGGGCATGGAACGGAACGGTGACGCGGCTAAAATAAGTGGTCGCTGCTACGCGTGACATCAGTATTACATTTCTATACATTTTAATTTAGTCGCTTTACCATTCGCAACACAGATAACTCACTGCAACGCATGTCTCGTGGCAGGACGATAAAGTATGACTTTTAAAGGTTACACAATTTTTTTTTTTAATTACAGTTTAAAAAAGGAATAATTGAAATAAACACATTTTAATTTTTTTTTAAATAATAATATATGTTCCAAACGAGTGTGAAAACCGCTTGAACCATTGATGATAAATAAAGAAATACAAAACATACATCTTTGAACTACAGTAAGATAGCTTACCGAGGTTCCTGACTTTGTGATAAAAGAGGGTCCTGTCCAATCCTATTTGGCCCCGAGGCCGCATCTTTCTTTCCTTTGCCGCTTCTACAACTGAAACACGGATGAAAACGAAAGGTCAATTACTTGTATAATAACAATATCAATATGCAACTCTTGCAAGCAGCGACATTTTTGATGCGTTCCTAAAGAAAATAATGCGATCTTAAGGTATGTACTATACCTATTTAATAATGCAATAAGGTCTTGAAGGTCTTAGTATCTTCCAATCAAATAAGCGGCATAGATGACGTCACAGGCGCAATAAGAGTATGACATCAGAACAAAATAAATTCTTTTGACCTGAAGGGCGAAACCGCAGGTAACAGATAAGAGGATATAAAACAATAAATAATTCTTTCTCAAATCTACCTCAAGTTATTGGTTAAATTTTGACTTTAGGCAAATTTAGTAAATATAAAGTGAGAAATGTACAAACTGATGTGAGCCGCAAGTGCAGGCGAGAACTGGTGCTGCAGCTTCCACCAGCCGGCCTCCCTCAGCACGAGGGAACCGGAACGGAAGACGAGACCGTTGTACACCGACAACGTGCCCGCTATTGTGCCCATCCAGTTTTTCTTTTGTTTTCTGCAACACGTCACGGACAACACATATATATTGATGAAAAAAATTACAGATTCATACATTTTTATATCATTCCTTATAACACTGGTGTCCTTTCAGAATCAGAGATAAGTTTGAAAACTTAATGTATCACTGTGGAATCAATTTGCATGTATTTTATTACTCCTATTACTAGCTGAACCAATATATTACTAAAGTATACTGACATGTTATTAGAGATTGACCGTTGATGTGTACGGGCAAGAAAGCTCACTTGTGACTGTTGATGTTTTTCTATTGTTTGTATCGCAAAAATAAAACTTGTGGCTTATTGTAACTTACGTGTGATTTCCAAAAAGAAGTTGCCAGTTCCTATTAATGAAGGAGGCAATATGTGTCTTATAGTGGAAGAATCCATGGTGGCTGATCCCGTGAGACTGCATGTGGAGGTGGAATATAGTTAGCAGGACCACATTGACCCTGGAATTATTGTATATGATGATTATATTTTTGATTAACATTGGTGTCGTGAAAATTAAAAGTTGTATTCTTTGGAGTCCGGCAAAATATTAACAAATACATAGCACAGAATGTAACTAGATGTGTGAGTAAGAAACAATTGTCATTTGAATTTTGACGCGGGATTTCAAAAGTACATGTCCGCAATTTTGAAAGTGTAATTTTAGTAGTATATAATGGAAAACCGTGTACCATGGCATTTTGTTGCGTACGAAGCATTCCTCGCCATTGTCTGTGCAATCGGCGCACGTGAAATCGAAGAACACATCGCAGGCGAAGTCGCCCGGAGTTCCTTGTCGCCTCAAACAGGATATATGCACTATACAATGGCAACTTAGGCACTGTAGAGCTGGTTTGTCTTGCTTGTTCTCTATCGTTTTACAGTATTTGCATAGAGGATCCATTATACAAAGATATTAATTACATAGCACAATTATTTATGTTATTTATTTATCATTTCTCAATGTCAACAAAACAATATTTTCAACTTGTAATTCTAACCTATTTCATTACTGTCAGTGTCACATTTAAAGTGTCAAGCTTATCATTTAGTTTTTTAATTTTTCTTAGATTCTTCTTGAGTCACATATATCATAGAGCCATTTTTACTAAAATGAAGCCATTTTCTGTATAAGTAGAATAATTTTGGGGAGTCTATTTTTAAATTATCTTATGCGAATACTTTTACTATAGGCAATTGATACTTTTACATGCAATAAAAGTCTTTGTGATATAAAAATGATTTATTAATTCAATTATATAAATATCAATTTTTATTCTTTCCCTCTCCCCTGAATTCGCTGATCCATCTTGTAATGTGTTGCTTGTGAATATTTCTCGCCATTTTGACAGTAGCGGGGTCAAGTGGATGGCTGGGCATGAGATCCAAATGATGCGCTGCGTCTACAATGACCACTGCTGTCACTGTGTTGCTTATGCTACTCAGAATGCCACCTGCACAGGAACAGATTTTTATTGACTTATTTTATTTTATCAAATGTCTGATGAATTTGTGGTATGATTTTATGACTTTAAATATTTGTAATTATTAGGAATACTTACTTATCATTCAATGCATTTCAAATTGTTTAAATTCCATTTAGGATTTTAACAATAAGAATATATTTGCACGCCTTTAGGTAGGATTCATTACAAAAGATATAATAAAATTGTAACATCTGTATAAACGTTATCCAGCAAATGTAATGACTTACTGATTAATTAAATGATAACATTAGTCACTTATCATTCCATAATCAAGAATCGAAATGACCTCACCAATCTAAGTTTTAATTATCATTTATGGTGATTGCTTGTATGTGTTGATTAAAGCTATAACTGAAATGTGTCAGACGATAGAGTGAACGTATCGATGTTAATGGTAATTTCTGTATATTATTGTTATATGTACATCTACACCATCTCACTTTTACAAGCTAATCAAGCAAGTAGAACATACCTAAACGAAAGTAAACTATGGTATATGAGTTGCAAACATAAGGATACTAAAATATATTACCTCCAGCCCAAGGATCCAATAATCCGTTGCTAAACACGATGTTCGATGCGGCCTGCAGCTGGTCACCACCGTATTCGACTCTCGCGGCATTCTCTCGTGGGTACGTGTTGTACTTTTTGTGGCAATCTTCCGAGTACTGCGTGAAGTTCCATGGAGACGGCTCGAACATGTCGTTCTTGCCGGTGGTACACATTGGCAACACCATCTCCGTACACGTCTAAGTATTGTACATTAATTTAGGGTTACCAAATACACTACCAATGGCTTTAGTTAAACTTTTATGACAGTCATTGTAATCAAAAGAGCTGAATTCAAAAATTATCCTACAGGAAACAAATCTAGATAAAATCGGTAAGTACTAAGTATTTTGGACTGCCTCGTTGGTCGGTAGGTTGCTAGCGCGACTGCCTATCCGGAGGTCCTGGGTTCAAATCCCGGGTTGGGTAATGTTGGATTTTTTAAATTTAGAATTTCTAGTAGTGACTCAGAGTCTGGATGTGTGTCCGGTGCATGGCAATAGGCTCACCACCTATTACATGTGGGACTTAAACGTAACTGGTGAAATATGGGGGTGTACGACACTCCTCTGCCTACCCCTTAGGAGATTACAGGCGTGATTTTACGTACTAAGTATTTTGGAATACTCAGTACAAAAAGCAAATCTATACGAATACTGCAGATAGGTTTTATGTCATCGTCATTAGCCTGTGTTAATCAACTGTTTGAACGCCTGCTGATGCAAACTTCTGCAGGCAGACTTCCGCAGTTCCTCATCATTCAACATGTTACCGCACCTGATATCCCCATCCGGATGAGTCGAGGTTTCCAAGATCATCGCCCTTCTTGTAGTCAACGCATTTGCTTTTGCCGTCGTAATTTGTGTAAATATCCAACACCTTGCCGACTCCCTGAAATTACAGAATATGCGCATGTAGTGCAGAGCTTTTTATCAGGGGTTTTGTGTGATTCAAACGGAGTATTACGTAATAATAAGCCATTCCATTATTAAGAGCAATTAATATCTATCTGGTGAAATGTGGGGGTGTACTACATTCCTCTGCCTACCCCTTAGGGGATTACAGGCGTGATGTTACGTTTACGTTAATATCTATCAACATAGGAGGTTGAAAACATACGTAAATGATATTAATTTGAGTAAATGTGTTTAGCTTACTTCTAACAACTTTTGTCCAGTTAAGGTTTGGTTTAGATATTGGCAGACGGTTCTGACGGGTTGTCCCGGCAGCGGCAAGATAAAGTCTGACGGGAACGGATAGTTGACCATAGCGAGAATCTCGTACATGGACTGCAGAAAATCCACAAGTACGTTCACATCTTCGGGAGTCTTGATGGGGTCGCAGAGCTTCCATTGCTTCTGTAACCACTCGGACTGGTTTTGATTTCCAACAAACGTTCTACAAGTGCAAACAAAGAGATTTAAGCAATTTATTACAAACGTTGGTCCGCGCATTTTCACTTCAAACATCGAAGAGAGTACATTCTTTCTGTTGAAGTTCTACAAATTATCATATATTTTTAAAACCTGTTGCAGAGTGGAACTCTTGTCTACAATATTTTTTAATTTTCATAATGTTTGTCCTAAACCTTGAAAACCTTGCGGGCGTCTACGTTGTCCGCGAAATAATGATAATAATTGGGACAATTGCACACACGATTATCTGATTCCAAGTGAGGCAACCAAATGTCTGTATTATGGTTACCGCACAGCTGATATATGTAGATGCCGTGTAATACTTATATAGATACTTTTAACGCCAACGGCCTTTCGTGAGCCCTTTCCAGTACGTATCTATGATTTATCCCCATGTACTACCTTAAAACACTCCAGGATTGTCTGATATTTTCAACACATTTATTGTTGGCTACGTTGAAGCTCGACGTGACGATTCTGTGGTAGACCTCGCACGGTAGCATGCCGGGGTACATGTGGATGGGCGCTGACGCAGCGATAGCGCCGGTCACGATATGAGGATATTTAATGCGGAAGTAAGCAGCCAGCATTCCGCCGTAAGACCCTGAAAAAGAGTTGTCATTAGAGACACTTGGAGGAAAAACTGATTTTGTGGGGAGTTTTGATCTTCCTTATAGATATCGTCAATGCGAACATAAGTATACACAGCGCGATGGAAATTTATTTTCTCCGAGTTAACGTGACAGAGTTGTTGAAACTTTTCTAAATTCTGTAGCCTGTACAGAAGCGATTGCGCAGAGTTCCGTTTCATGAATATTCTTAAAATATGCCAAAGTAACGGTGATTGTGGCTGATGGAGCTGTAGGCACAATTTATAGAACTTTGTATCGACGATAATGGGAACATCAAACATTGTTACGAAGATGTCAGCGTTATATGCTAGCTTAAATACACATCGAACGTAATGTTTATATACCATACGTAACTAACTACTTGTAAGATAATGCTTAAGCGTGTTGTGGCTTCGTTTCATATAGCGTCCGCGATGAGTATACATACTGTGCATCGTGTTTCGAAAATTTGCACCAACATTCGTGCAAGAAGAATCACCACTATATTGAATCATAATACGTATTATGTGAATTGATTACACGCATAAAATATAGCTATCTCGAACTCGGTTCAAGTTGGGTCAATGATCTTTGTATCTAATGGTAACAAAAAAGGTCAAGATATATTTCTTTACAATATTTCGTGATAGATAGGAATCTAGTGGAAACTCTGACTGCAAAACGGAGCTCGCGGGTTCGATCCATATCCAAGACTAGCTGTAACCCCGGCTTCGCGCGCGTGTTCAATATAGTAATGATAATAATATGAAAATAAAAAGGAAATAGGAAATATTTTCCCGTTTTTGCAACATTTTTCATTGCTGC
>DWDX01003792.1:0-12609 GCA_018245675.1 Agara michaeli
CTGCCTACTTACAGTTTTTGAGAGCACATGGTAGACCTTCATGAGCTGCTCCTCACTGGGTCTGCCATCTCTGATGCTTTCCGGCGCAGCGTTTGACGGAGAAGGTACCGTTGGACCGGTGCAGTAAGCTATTGCATCCCTTTCGAAATCAGACAGGCACGTGGGCTCCACGTCCTGGAATAGATAAAACAAAATGAATTGTTAAATGACATAAACCACTAGCTTAAGCGCCATACAAAATTTACAGTGATTTATTTCAGTTTTTCCCTAAGTTCATTCTCTTATTTATGATTGATACAATCAGAAAGAATATCGCAATAACACTTGGGTGTTAGGAGCGAGGTGTTACCTTTGAATCTTATCCTTCCAGTGAATTGAGTTTTTATTATGTTTGTTATATTGTAAGTATTCATTAATTACAACCTGTTGAATGATGTATGTAGGTCTTCACTCATTTATAAATAGATAAATATCAATTGAGTAGTTGAAACTTTAAAACAAACAAAACACTAGAACTTATTACGAGGGTAGTAAGATCAAAAGTCGAATCTCTTAAATTGAAGTAGTTATGCATTTGATTAATGATTAGTTTATGCAAGTTTGTGATAGTAAAACAATTATAAAATCATTATTAACTTGGAACATATGTTCTTCTAGGAACTACAACAATATTTGGAATATGTTTATCACATTTGTGTATGTAATACCAACCTCCTTACATTCAGAAAAATCAACATCATTCATGCTAATAGATGATATGCCATTGTAGTTGTGTAGCCCTGCATTCTCTATATAGTCATCACTTGTGATAACTAAAGATTTCATTTCTATAACTTCATGATTGAAATTACAATAATTATCTATATTGCCGTTACTATCTGTTGCACCTATATTGTCTATGATATTCGATTTAAAGTCTCGTGCGGATGGAATACGACACTGATTAGCCAACGCCGTTTGGTGCGTAGAAACTTCTTCGATATTGCTCTCTACTACACATCTCGGCACGGGCTGGCAACTGGATATACGCCGGCGACTCAGGAACTAAAAATATAATAATAATGTACATATATCTCAATTTACGAACATCTCTAATTGCTTCGAGGTCAAGGGTAACACGCTGCAAAAAATCTACAAGTCTAGATAAAACTTACATAATTTTTTCAACAAAACTGTCATAAATTGTAGTTTAATACTTAAGCTACTATAACTGTAGAGTAATAAATACAAAAATACCAACATCTTCCAAAAATTGTGTCCGCACGGGGAGTTTTCGGGTTATACGATTGGAATGATTTTTTGTGGAAACGATCCCGTTTATTGGCAAAATTTTATGCGAGAAAGTACGCAAGCAAATCGCCATATTCACATCGAAACTGCGTCACTACGTATATTCAATAAATCAGTAAAAATTCGAATTATATCGCAAAGGAAAAATACATGTCGCACCGCTTGTGACATTGACAGCTTGACAGTTGCGTAATTGCGTTTAGTTTTATACAACTTACCCATAAGTCACAAAATTGTTCACAAAAATTATTAATTATTAATTATTGCCAAGAAAGACAAATATGATACTAAATTATAGCGAAGATAAAAATGTTCTTCACAAAATGGTAGTTATGATACAACTGGATACAACAGGAGAAATGTATGCCAAATACAAAGTATTTCAAATAATGAGTTAAAAATTCTGCTATGTATTAATTTATGGATTACATTTTTATATTTAGCCAATACAAATCTCCTTAGTGGGCGTCGGTGGCATAAAATTATGATAAATGATGATATTTATATAAAACCTAATGATTTTCACGATTCGTGACCCATGAGATTTAGTTATCAGTGGAAAACATTCAAATTGTCAATGTCATTGATTTGTCATTAGTGTTGAATGTTCATTTTAACTGAGAAGTAGTGACATTCAAAAGAATTTGTTTATATATAAAGCTGTTATTAACGAACTGTAATTTTAAAAGTATTCAGAGACAGGGGCAGAGGGAAAAACTAGCAAATAATCAAAAATAAAATATGCAACGATCAGTTTTTAGACTGTACGGTTTGGTTGTCCCCAATACAAACGCTGTACGTACATACTAATTTTGTTTTGTTAATTAATTTGCACGAGAAAACTACGCATTTCGGTGGTTCCTTATCTTGCCCCTTATGTAACAGAAGAAGTTTATATCGTGATGTTTATTTTCAGTCTCTGTCTTGTGGTTCAATTCGTCTAAAACATGATGCAAGTAAAAGTGATCTCAAAGAGCACAGAGCAAAGGTTCTCGCCCGAGGGCTACCGAAAAAAAAGCCACTGCCGGGTGTTAAGAGCATTATTCTAGTGGCATCTGGTAAAGGCGGTGTCGGAAAGACGACCACGGCTGGTAATTTTATGTCTATTATATATTGAAATATTATTTCGTGATTATTTTTAAATTTAGACAAAAAGTTCACCTTGGAGATAATTGCTGAGGTAATTTGATGGTCTAAAGATAGTAGTTTTCATTTCACAGTATTTTTTCTTATAATTAGAAATAATTTTATTATTTTTGCTTTTGAGCAGAAAAAGAACACTTTGGACTATGATTAAGATGCCATAATAAATGTTTATTATACAATTAATACAAGCAAACAGAATCCTTTTATTTAATTTAAAGGTGAAATCCATTACTTAAATAATGATGGCAGTTTAGGTATGTGACATTCTAAAAAAAAAACAAGAATTTTTTGTTGCCAATGAGTTAAGACTTTTTCGAGAGAAAATTTCATTTGTGTGCTTTGTACATATTAAAGTCATTTATGGTAAAAGTCACTATTTATTTAGGTTTAATATTAATGACTGTTTAACTTTACAGAAAATTTTATTTTATTATCGTACCCTTATGCCAGGTCCCTAAGGGGGTAGGCAGAAAAGACAGAGTGCCAAACATCTGTCCTTATAAGCCTGACATACTTCATCACTCTCTTCATGCATATATGCCAGTTTCGGAGATTCCTGACCCTTTAAGGAGAATCAAAAAACCCTTAAGAAATATTACACACTTATCAGTAGTAAATATGTACTTCATAAAATTTCAGACTTTTATACTGAATGAGGGCTATTGATATTACTTTTGTTGGCAATTCATAGAGTATTGATACTTTATTGCAGTGAATCTCGCATGCGCTATGAAGGTGATAGAGCCAGATAAGGAGATAGGGCTCCTGGATGCAGATGTCTTCGGTCCGTCTGTGCCGCTCATGATGAACATCAGCGGGGAACCAATGTTGAACGATGAACACCTCATCGAACCCCTCCTCAATTATGGGGTCAAATGGTATTGGAACTTAAATAATGCTCTTATTCCATATAAATATTAAGGCTAATGGACCTATGTGAAGTTGTTTCCAGCATAAATTGAATGTATTATTTTTAGTTTTTGTACATTTTTCCATCGGAAATACAGCTGTATTTTTCCTATGCCGTTTTGAATTCAAATGTATTGTACTAATTGAATTTTTTTAAATTACAAGATATTAAAATCACAGATAAAATTAAATGTGGTCAGTTTTATTGTGCAACATTGGAACTAACTTTGTCTGCCATAATGATTCAACCAATACTTTAAGAGTATAAATCATTTTGTCAGTATGTCAATGGGGTTGCTGGTGTCGGGCGAGAACGCGGTGGTGTGGCGCGGGCTGATGGTGATGCAGGCGCTGGAGCGGCTCACGCGGCACGTGGCGTGGGGCCCGCTCGACTGTCTCGTGGTGGACACGCCGCCCGGCACCGGCGACACGCACTTGTCGCTCGCGCAGAACTTACCCATCGACGGTATGCGATATGTAGTCCAGTTTTATTATACCTTGATCAATTAAAGTTGTATTAAAGCCAGATGCAAGACATCTATCGGCGTCATATTGTTAGTTGTCCACTTTCATCTGTGAACTATCTTAGGGTAATTTTTTTACTGACCCATTCATTGTTCTATAGCCTGGACACAGGTCTCATCTCATGGTGAGGGGGTTTTAGGTCAGTCTACGACGCTGACCAAGTGCAGATTGGTAGACTTAACACACCTCAATACATATATTTTATAACGTGTTCATAAGGTGTGCAAGTTTCCTCGCAATGTTTTCTTACATCGTTATAGCTTTACTAAGATAGTTTTCAATTATAGGATTATCATAGTTGACATTTTCAACAGGAGCCCTCGTGGTGACCACGCCACAGTCAGCAGCGCTGCAGGTCACGAAGCGCGGCGTGAACATGTTCGAGAAACTAAAAGTCCCCATAATAGGGATGGTCGAGAACATGTCCCACGCGATATGTTACAAATGCGGCACGAAAAACTTCGTGTTCGGAAACGAAACGAAGAAAACAGCGGACGAAATGGGACTGGAGATAATTGAGAACTTCGAAGTGGATTCTAACATGTCCGAGTGCATAAACAGCGGTAAGCCAGCCATATACGCCCTCCCGGACAGCATACACGCAGAGAAGTACAGACAGCTCGCCAACAAAGTGTTCAAATACATAGCGGATAAGGATAACGAACGAGCGAAAGCCACGAAACAGTAGGTTGGACGAATGAAAAATAATAACTTTTAAGTCAGTTGTTGAAATGTTTATTTTAAAATATTTTACAAATAAATCTGTTATATAAAAAAACTCGTCTGACTTACAATATTATAGAAACGAACGTTATGGCAAACGGTTTGTGGCTATCCCCGACGCGAGCGCACAATACCATACATACCATAGACAATATCGAAACAACAATAATGTATATAATTTTCTTTCAATCAAATTGGTTTTATCAATTAAAAACACACACTAACGTTCTATGACGAGTGATGGAAATAAATAAAAAAAAAATTGTACAAAAATATTTTCGTCTTTTTAAATATAATAGGAAAAAACAAATTTGACCTTTATTTTGAACAAATATAATTCAGATTTCAAATAACTTATTACATTATCAGCGAAAGCCCTTAGGACTTCTGCTGTGTAATAACATTCCCGTCATAAAATTTACATCTGATATACATATGTTTTACGATTCCTATATATCCGTGTTCAGTCGATAAGTACAAAATGTTATATTTATTTATTTACATACAAATCACAACAAGTAGAAAAATTCGGAATGAAAGGTAAAAAGCACACGGGCGACTTCTGAAATCAGGACGACAGAAAATAAAAAGATGAAAGTCCATGAAAATCTATCAAAGAGTCATAATTTTATTTTAGACAATAGACATTCACGTCATTAGCAAACGAGGCTGAAAAGTCGATTGCCGTGGCACACGGTCGACTACCGGTATTCCCCGTCGTTTGGTCGCACGTGTGCGCTGACGCTAAACAAAACCTCCGCCTCAGTCCCGAGTACATTCACTTACAAGCAAAGTTATATCATATTTCCACATCACATTTCAATGTATGCCTTGTTTATTTTTCAGATAAGACCAAAATATCGTATGACTCTCGCACTCGAACTGTATATTTTATGGTACTTTATTAAAGCAATTTCGACACGGTTCAAAATATCTAAAATAGCACAATGAATACGGATCTGTTGGGTCGGGAACAAAAAAAATGCTTCAAGACTAGCAGTGTCGGATATAACAATAATTACGAATCGTTATACACTTGCGGCAGCTGGCGATTAGTCGGCGACTCAGAGCACGAGTATCGGTAACAAATATTACTACAGAACGCACATGCAGAGGTCGTCCCAGTAAAAATAATATGTACTACCGGCCACTTGGTCCTGCGAGTGGCACATGGCAACACTACGGTTATCAAATCGAAATAGACATGCATCGATTAACTATACGAATGACCTATACTCAGCTCGCCATCCAAGTATGCGGTCACCAGTGCATTTTTTGCCATTTTTGTCATGCTTTCTATTTTAAACCGGTTAGACCACCATTTCATATTCCATACTAGTTATCTAACGCCATATAATTGGCACTCGACATAAGTCGACCGTTGCAAATGACAAATGTTCTACGGTATACATCTTATATAAGTGCAGGGGACTCTATTGCATTGTATTCAGTACGGGGTCTTTGATTTGCATTTAACATTTCCTCATTTGTGATCGCGCTGGGAATTTAAGTCGCGTGCGACTCGGTTGAGCGACGAGGAGCTGGCTTGCTATTGGTTAATATACCGGCAGACCGAGCAACCCATCGCGCGATTAAATATCATCCACTTGTGTAAGATCTCAAGCCGTTCGCAGGCAATACCGCTGAACACAATCTACTGTCAATATATAATAGTGTAAGCAACTTAAACAATCCTTTCATACTCGTAACGTCAGCGAAACGCGAATGCAAGCGGATGTCAATGTCAAGGTGAAAAGCTTAATTGTACCCATAAATGTCAAAATCAACTTTAAACGTCAAATTTGACGCGATGAGGTTCGCCGAATTGTAGGAACGCGACACTATTAAAACAATACTCATTATATCTCTGAAAATTTTCAAAACAACAAAGTAACGACCAATATTACAAAAATATATATGTTACACGTGACACATCTCTGTTAATAGTTTCGATCGATACAGAGCAATGATGTCGATGTCGATGGTGTTCATTTAATAAAATCGATTAAAAATATCCGTAACTGTTAACTAGTAATGATACCAGCCATCGAATAACAAAGGCATGCCACGTGGAACCACATACCGAAAGGATATACAGCCAAACGTGCTAACAGCCATATTTACCTCTCTCACAATGGCTACTTAAGATATACACTGGCTGCGCTGCCTTTCGGTATGAGAACAGTTTCAGTATATTGTCATTACGATATTAATTTTCCCAAAGTCATTATGAATATACAAAACACTGAACATTTCCTTGCGGCGTGTCGCACCATGTATGTATATCTTAGTGGTAATAGTATAATCTAACAAGAGTCCGTGCCGCCGCAGTGCACAGCGGTCACTACCACTTCTTCTTGTGCTCGTCCATGCTCACCCCGCCGGGCCCCAGGTAGACTATCATCAGCAGCCCTCCGATCACTGACAGGGTCTGCGGAAGTTCACAATGTCCTCGTTAATATCGCGCTATGTATAGACAGACACTTAATTCGGCATCAGGACTGGGTTCTGTAGGATTATAGTAACTATTATTATCCGACTAATTTTTTTTTTACCATCAACCATAATTTAGACCGTAAATGCTTTGTCCAATTTCTATTTCAATTTATACGCATCATAGCAGAAATAATTGCTTAGGAGATGGCATATAAAATTAGACAATTGTATTACTTGTATACAAGTGGATTTTAATTAACATTTGTCTTAATGTAAATACTCATGAACGCCCATGGATAAGGGTTATTATTATTATTCCCAACTTACCTGGAAGAAGTCATACTTGAGGAAGTCCCGCAGCGGCTTATAGGTTGGCACTGCCCACCACGCGTTGTGGTACAGGTTGAGGATGGTGAGAACGAGCACCAGCATCAGGGCCGACAGCTTTGTGCGGTAACCCACCGTTACCAGTATCATGAGAATGCTGCCCAGCAGGTCTTGAACTATCTGGATATTGAAATAGAATGCAACTTAAGTATCGCTCCGGTTGCCGTAGGTCTAAGGTCATAAATTAAAGTTTGAAGGTCGGTACAGTGCTAGAGACAAGTAGAATTTCAAAGGTGTGCGCAATTTTCCGCACGACTGTTTGTCTTCGCTAATTTGTGTGCTTATGCTTTGGAGGTTGAATTGATTAGTCAGTTCCGGGTATTATTTTTAATTAAATGAGAATCGTTAAGTCTCGCGAAGACCTCGAGGGATGGTCCAATAAATGCTAAGAGGTTCCATTTTTGGCGTCCAGTACCTTCATACATAGACAAAGTATAATGTTAAATACGCAATGTGCTATGAATAAATTGTAAACGTTATAAAATGATATAAGAGTCATTAGCTTGTGCAACTGAGCCTTGACAAAACATGTTTATTAATGTGACCACAGATGAAAAATGCAAATTCGTGGTGTAATTATATCACAATCTGTCACTTAAGGGCTGTATAGACAACTACAATACACACGTTCAGTTTTATTATTGCATTTTCATATTCTTAAATGTTACTATATAATGTACTTCTATAATTTCCTACAAGGAAATCGAAACATTCAAACAGGTAAATAAGTTATCGTGAATTTTGTTCATTATATTATTTATACAATAGTATTAATAGTGTTCCCTTTTGATGGAAAGACTGCCATGCGGGAAGACGTAATTTACCAGTTTTGTTGGACAGGAAATGGCTTTGGATCATTATTTGGGTTTAAAGATTTATTTCTCAATATAAAGATATTCGTCACTTAAATGAGAACCATTATTAATTGTTATAAATAACAAATCGCACTGCTCTGTAACACAAAATAACCCACATAATTAGTTTTGTCTAATTGTTATGAACTAAGTTGACCAGTTAAACACATTTCAAACATGTTACAACTTTTATCTTACAAGTTTAAAAACCGTTTTCCCTACGTGTGCATAGAACTTATTTCCCTTATGACTAAAGAGCAATAATTAAGGTTAGATATTTTAACATAACCGACTTATCGCTATGCACTGCATGACAGAAAAAAACCCGCGAAAAAATTGTTGAAATATACACTTTTTTTTAAAATTCATGTACACACACTGAGTCCATAGACAAAAGTAAACAAACAAAAGAGTACGAAAGCACTGCTTATTCAATATCTATAGGAATTTCTTCAAGGAGACCTGTAAGAGGAGAGTCGAGTAGATTTTGTTTTTTTTATTTATGAAATTTTAGCATAATTCTTCAAGACTACACATCGCTTTGATTAGTCTCGCTTCACAGCGCCGATATATCGTACGACACCTTGAATGAATACTGAACAATTGTATGAATAATTAATCACCCTCGAGGAAATTAAAATACTTCACCTCAAATTATTTCTGATTGAATGAATGGTTTCGTGATTAAATTGTAAAGTTTGCCCACACGAGTGCGGATACAAAAATTAGAAGAAATAGCACCTCTATGAAAAATTTAGATGATAAGAGTTTGATTAAGATTTTGTTTAAGTCAATACGGAATTAAAATATTACACCATATAGCTACGATGTAATGTTCTGAAATCTTAAGAATCCAACTGTCAAAGGTATTTTAGAAGTACTATTTAAAAAACCAATCAATGTTAGCGTTGGCGACGTACAACGGGTGCCAAATAAGATGCATTGTGAAATTAAATAATAACGCCAGATGTTAGCATATACTGTAATGCCGGGCTGCAGAGGATAGAACAATAATAATTTAGTTTGAAGCTTCCGGCGGCCCCATCGCCTGTTCAAACAGTTCCGTTACAACTCTTTGTTCTTTGTCCGAACTACATTGTGATCTTTGCTTTATACAGCCCTCTTTGTGTTGCCAAGTTATCAGTTTCCTGTATTTTACTCCCATCACTTACAATTGGAATTAGTACAGAGATCCGACACAATTGTGTATTGATAGTTATTAGGTTACTAAGTAGGAATAAGTAACTAGAAAAATTATATCACTAACAACAATTTGTTAAAATATCACAGAATTATTAGCAGTCTGCTTCTATTAAATACATTAAGGTTTAATCTATTTGTTTGGTCCTTCGAGCCGGATTCATTACAGCGTTTTGTAAGAAATTTTACACACCATCAAATAATAGAGAAAATTAAGTAAGAAAATCTCACCTGCAGGAATGAAACTTCGAATCTCAATAGTGTGATGAACATGAAGGCCAGGAGAATCCTTCCCGCCAACTGGAGATAATTCTTGGGTTTGTTCTCTCCTAAAGAGGGCACGCCCGCGAATAGACTGCGACCCTCGGCGCGCGACTCCGCCACCACCAGTAGCAGGGCTCCGATCAGCGCTAAGTTGCGAAGAAGGAATTGCATATCCCATAGTATGCTATATGCGAATGTCTGCAAAGGAAAAAATATATTCTCTGGTAAATACGATACTTACAAATCTACCAATACGATACTTAAAGTACTGAACACTAATTATTTATTAAACAAAATAAAATTTACTCCTAAATGTAAGCAAGTAATCAAAAAGAAAATCATTTATAATTATTATTATAATAATCGTGTCCAACGAGATTGATTGATATATTATAAATAAATTAATTGCGTGAAAAGATACATTTATCATTAATGTAATTATAATTATTAATTTACATATACCTCTAATTTTACAACAAAAAAACTGCGACTAAGGACAACTAATGCTTCTCACCGCAAACTTCCTATTCCTTAGAGAGCAAAAACAGATAATCAAATGTGAAGTGGATTAAATAGTCTTGATCCTATACAAAAAGGCTTTTCAATGTTTTAGCTAAGTATAAAATCACCACAGAATATAAAGCATACACCTGTACACTATATACTCCCAATTCGTTCGACAGCCAATCATCGCATACAATATGGATTCTTGCTCTAAAAATAGCGTAATTAATTATGAGCACACTAGTAATGCAACTGACATATGCGCATTATAACGTATATTTATAAAATTTTAATTTATGTGGCGTTGCTGATCGTCACCGCCAACTGCCATGACAATGTTTCCAATATTTTTTTTAAACGCACCTACATCTCGAACGCCGCACATTACACGCTCAAGTTCACGTAAAAAGAAAATCGGAACATCGATCACAATACGGACGAGATCTAGATTGAAAAAAAAAGAAAAAACGTATGTCGATGGCAGAACTGTGTCAATACCGCTGACAGATCCATAGACAACCACTTTCTTTTTTAGCAAGACCGCTCGACGAGACAAGTCTTTTTTATCGAGACCGCTTTGGGACTATCATTCTGTAGTTTTTTTTTGTGTTTTGTCTACATCGACCAGACTGGACGTGTTGTTGGTAGATGATCGTGAATACCTTTCGCTTTCTGGTTATATTTAGCAACAAGGATTATTAAAAATGGATAGAATATAGTAAACAATTTAAATATCCCCAATGTATCTAATAATAATAATAAGTAACAATTGCGTAATAATGTAATAGGCAGTTATCTTACCAAACGCTTAAATGATTTTTACACATTTCTATATTGTTATGTTATTGCAAATTGCCTAAATGCACATATTTCCATAGTAAGGAAAGGTACTCCTTAATTTCGATGGCAATTAAATATAAGAATGTTACTAGCATACTTAGGTTCTAAATTCAAAAAAGTAGGTGGTAGCATAAGAACACAATGTAACAAACTAAAGGCATTATTATTATTCGACCCCCAAAACGCATCAACTCTGTATCTGTAAAGATTAACGCATTTAAAGCGGGTACTTTTAAATAAACCAGTACAAACCTGTAATACGACTATGAAGAAGAGCACCCCGCACGCGATGTGCACCTTGAGCCTGCCCAGCACCATCACGCAGCCACCAAGTTGTCCCACTAAGTTTATTATCTGTGGAAAAAAGGAACAATTCAGTACTCTAAGTTTAAATTCAAATGTTTTTATTCAACTTTCAACCCTCTTTGTAACCTGTTAAAGGTATAATGTTCACTACACAAATAAAGGGTTATTTTTTTTGTTAACTAAGAGCATAACTTCACGTTACGTCGTCTACTGACGATCCTCGGTCATCATAAAATTAATTTATTTAAATATAATGTAAAATGTGTCTTCGCTGGTCGCGCTTGAAATTAAATAAAAATGAAACCGGTTTTATTCGAATATTTTCTTTAAAAACCCGTACTAGCGAACTCAAAGTCGACGATTTTTATAATGTTTTTGGCTCAGCGTTCATGTGCCATCACCATTATATCATTGAAAAAAGGTTTAACAGCGTCGAGAAAAACGCGGGATATTTACAGAAATAAATAACATGCTAACATCGTTTACCTTAAATATACATTAGTATTTGAATTCAAAATTTACGGAAATTCTTAAAAACTCCTTACCTACAACCTAACCCTTTGTTGGATTAAATTTCTAATTAGTATGCATTGAATAAATTGCAAACTATTTATATTTTGTATTTGTTACACATTTTTTATTTCTTTCGGTACGTATGTACGAACTATTTAAGAGCTTTACGTATCAGCTTATTATATAACAGAAGTCGAATAATTATCTTTTATCATTATCATAGATTTAATTATCTGTATAGACATCAAATTTCGCGCGTAAATACAGGTAGTACACCTCATTTGGTGACGTAACTTTAGAAAAAAATCTCTAGTGTAATCGGCAAGCGGCATTGAACTATAAGCGCTCAAATGTCCAAAGTAACCGATTAAAATTATACATCAAAGTGATAGTAACATACGTAGGATACTAATCAACAAGTAAACACATTTGAAATAACGTCCAGTACACTTTCTCTGTCCGTTCGCGCGGTCTGCGTATCGCGGACATCGCGGTACACCGTTCCGCGGCCGCGCCAACATGTGCACGGAATATTAAACTATCTATCTACGTTACGTAATAATTATATTATGAGTGAAGAAAATGCGTGCATCCCACTGTGAATTATTATATATATCGAAGCATCAATAAACTAGTTCGGTGCATTTGAATATTACTCGGACATCTTTAGATTGTATGGGCGTGTACGCACAGGTGATCACCACAATAAAAG
>DWDX01003793.1:0-12609 GCA_018245675.1 Agara michaeli
TTTGCAAGGACAGAGATATTTGGCACTCGGTGCTTTCTGCCTGCCCCGTTAGGGACCTGGCGTGACGGTATGTTGTTCTTGTTGTTGTAATATAAAGTGCAATAAAAGATTTTACACTGTCACAGCCAACTACGACAAGAATTTCCTGTGTTGTACATATTAAACAATTAACACACTAATACTCAAATACAAAAACACTCGAATACTCAAATACAAAAATATGCAATACAAAAACACTCGTAATGTATAGCCACTGAAAACTCATCCAAAATGAGATCAATAAACGTAGGCTAATTATACATCTCTCTCTCATCTGTTTCCTTTCGTTTCTTTTAATATATCTTTGCATATAAACGTCATTTGTTATCTATTTTAAAGAAACTTTTTGTTTGCTGTAGGTCGTAGACAACAGAAGCAATTATCAATTTGCTAAGCAAATAGGGTTCCTCTTTAATACTTTTGCATCATCACATATTTGCGTATGTCAATTTAAGTATAGTTAGTACAAGATTGCTTTATATATTTGGCTTTAGTTTCTCGGTTGCCATACCGATGTCCTATGCAAGATACTTCTTAAATGTATTCAAGACTAAGGAGTTAGGTATTTTAATAAGTAAGTATCTTTACTACGTAGAAAATTCATCATGATACCTTGTGATCACGGAGGTAGAATGATATCAATATTATCATTGTTATGGAAATTTGTACATACCTGTATGATATTGATGTGTAAATATGTCAAGATAAATATTTCCAAAAATGTTATCTGTTGGAATGGAATTAAATACGTAATTTTTAGCAATGATAGACTAATGGTATGAAATTCAGTCTCCCACTCCGGGGACAACAACTCCTCCCCCCTTGGGCTCAGGTTCAAACCATGGCACGCATTTCAGACTTGTTATGTGCGTTTTAAAACTTAAAATGTAAATACCTTAATTTAAGTGAAGGAAATCATCGTGTGGAACCCACACCTTAGATATGTTATATTATATATATTATTTTCTGAGGTGTGGCAAATCTGCCCGTCGGAACTTAGCCAGCGTGGTGGACCGTGCCTCGAAAACCTTCTCACTATAAGAGAAAATTAGAGTCCACAGTGGATCAATAAAAGGGATAAAAAAAATAATCACTCTATACTAGTTGATTTATTATTTCTAAATGCTAATATTAATGTATCTACTATCGAAATACGAACTTATCGCAGTTTGAATAAAATTTATTGTAAATTACTTTCTCTAAAGTTTTCGCTTCAACTTCTTGAAAACTTCAAAACTTCGAAGTGTTAAATATATGTGCAATCCTCTATTGTCTGAGAATGGTAAACATGGAGTACGCAGTCTGAACTACCTGGAAATAAAAATAAAATAAAATTGTAATATAATGAGGAAACAGAAACACGAACTTAGTATCTCATACAGGTGTAAGAAACAACCCATTGAACAGCATTGCCTTGTGTAATAAGAGAATTATCTCGAAATGCCAGGAGATTAGGTATATTACATTCATCCTTTAGATTAACTCAAACTTTAACTCCGATGCTTAGATTAGTGAGAGATATCTAAGCTGCAGTAAGCAACTAATATAATTTGATGGAGGTACAATAGACAAATAGTTCTGTCTGCTAATGTATACCAAAATGCTTTTAATTAAAGCAATGGCTTCAGAAACATAAAAATATCTGGACGCAGGTTTGTCCGAGATGCCTAGACCAGTTTGAGATATAAATAAGTTTCAATATATCATTATTAGCTATGCTTATTTGCTACTTAATACCTTAATTATCTGGCGTACAGTACGCTAGGACTAAAAGCTGCTGTTCTTTATAGACTTTCTATGTAACACCTACTTGAGATTTCTCCGTCGTATTCTCTAAGATATTATGTTAAGACTATCGACACACAACTGAATGGCGTGGTAGACTATGATATGATATAATCTCATTGTGAAGACAGACCTGTGTCCCCTAGTAGAATAAAAACGAGAGTTGCTGAAAATTGACCTACCGAAACAAACATCGTCATGTTAAACGTTAATAGTTTCAAAGCCTTAAAATCCATGGGTATTTGCGCTCTAGCAATCATGAAGCAAACGGAGCGCCTGACACCTGAATCTGGAAAATCTTCCCACGAGCAGTCGTACACAGCATCGGCGAAAAGAGAGGCCTGGACAATTAAAAAAATGTTAAGAAGTAACAACTTTTTTTTGATTCGCACAAAATATGGCTGTCTCTCTACCTTTTCTGCAACTTAAAAGTAGATTTCATATTAGGAAGCTTTAAAGCCATTTGTCTATTAATAAAATCCCATATAATCATAGCATGGAAGCAAAGATATATACATTCAAAATTACGAATAGGTTTCTTTTTGTATAAGACGATAACGTATATTATGTTAAGCAAACATAGAAACATGAGGCGGTGCAATTTTAATTAAATTAAGCAGTTACAATTAACAATGCAGCAAACTAAAGACGAATTTGTAGTTGCACTTAAGTGCAGATGACTTTTCCTAATGTCATGACTGAAAAAAGGCGGAAAGACTGAACATAATAATCCCTGTCCTCTAAATTAATAATTTCATGCAATGAGCTGATAGTACCACATAGGATCCCAATCTATGATTTCCTGTACTGGTTAGTCAAATTTCTTGGAATACTTACGGTGTGAGTGACATCGGATACGAGATAACAGGGAAGGTATATATGAACAAGACATGAGGCTAAAAACATTAAGAATATTATATTTGCCCCGCCGACTTGCATCTGAAATGTTACATAGTAGTAAGTGGAAAATTCATGTCAAGTTAATGGTTATCAGTTAACATGTTGGAAAGAGAGGCATATTACGCATTCGCAGTGCACGCGCTTTTAATAGTAACAACTTATTAAGTAACTAACGGCACTGTCTTCCAATTAAACCTGGGCAACGGGGATATCTAGAGGTAGGTATTGTAAATAAATATCATCACATTATTTACGTTAGTTGCAATTTGACTCAGGGTCATGCTGCTCTGGAACAACGACACTATGAAGATCATGGCCAACCAAAATTCGTAGCATTTCATGATCTTATCTTTTAATCTGAAAGACAAATGGATCAAGATTCGAATCAATTATAATGGAGATAGAGGCAGACCTAAAACAAGGTGGAACGATGTACTGCCAAAGGACATGACGATATGTCAAATATCTAAGAACGATGTCTGGGATAATAAGGGATATAAGGCAGAATGGCGAAAAAAAGTTTGGAAAGCTGACCTCACCATCATATGGAATACATAACTAGAATGAGATAGAGAGAGAGAAAGAGATAGATCATTTCTGTGGTACTGAAAGAAAATAACCACTCACGCGTAAATTTCACGTTGGCTTTTAACGATTTCAGCAATGCTGGCTTTAATCTTAGCCAAGTCGGATTTGTCGTCCAAAAGATGGAGCAATTTCTTCGAGAGTATGTTCATTTTCAACGATACATGAAAAACACATACTGAAAACATACCGTCGAAACCTGCAAACGTGTGAAAACAATGATTTGAAACGTTATATGGCATTGAAGGAATACTCTTTATTTTGTATACAAGTATAGTAATCGATGTAATAAGTTAACTAATTTGAAATCGAATTTATCCACTGACTTTTTATTTTATTTTCCTATGAACATCTGAGAAAGTAGAGCGAGGGACTATTCGCGTGTAAAAACTTACTTATTTGCTTTTAAGGTTTGTTAATTGAGACAAAATTTTACAAATTTTGTAAAAAAACAAATTTGTAAAGCTTAATTTTCCGAATGTACCCGATGCAAAAATACAAATATCTTATTTAGATGAGAATAATATTTAAATTAAAAGAAAGAAAGAAGAAGATGTACGTACGAAGGTCAGGTTAATATACTGACCAGTATACCCCACGAAGATGAGCAACACAATAAATAAACTGTAGAGGAAAAAAATCTCGTACACTGGCGTGGAGTAAACTTGTTCAGGAGTCAGATCCCATACGAAGCACTCGTGCACCATAAACCTTCAAGTCCAAATCCAAAATTACAATACATGTACCTCAATATACAAAAGTAAATTAGGGTCGTTTACTAAAGTACAATATTAATGAGATGACTTGATTGTTAATCACTAAGTCAATAAATCGTGTTTTTTCCCAGACCCAGGTTATATTAGGTTTACCTCTTGGGCGAATCAGTAAACAATGCGGTATATATGTTAAGAACAATGGCAGTTCCTGGAAAAACTATAGCAGATAAGCCAATGAGGCTAGTCCACACTACTTGGACGAATTTGGATTTCTTTACGCTCTCCGCAACTACTTCTTGATACTCTTCAGACATGTTGTTATATATTGCATAATCCTCTGTGATCGTGGTAAAGATTTCTTGGAGCTCCTTCTTACAAATGATGGTTAAAAATGACTGCAAAGTGAATACCAATTATTACATAGTTATAATCCTATAGAGTAAAAACGTTTGCTATTTAGACGAAGGATGTAGATTCTAGAAGTTTCTATGTTCACATGGTCTTTTTGAGCTGATTCTTTGTCAGTGTTGGACAATAGTCGTTAACATTGATCGGATTGATTAGCCTTATCCAGTTGCGTAGAAGAAAAACATGTTCATAAACAACTCATTTCATAATGTATACCTCAATAAATATCACATGTCATACTTTCATATAATACTTCAGGGAATACTTCAAACTATACATTAATAATAGATAATTACCTTAACAATGTGGAAAATGAGACATACAGTAACAATAATTTGCCTAATCAAATTCTCCATGTCCTTATTCTGAATGCGAATAACGATGTCGTTAAACAAAATCGTAAATATCGGGATACAGCACAGCGCTATTAAAACTGCAATCATAATGATATTGTATATGCATTATTTCATATCATAGGACTAACCACCATATACAAAAAACACAGAAAGGTACAAATTCGAGTGAAATCAAGAAATGAATCTATACACATATTTGATATCAGACTTTACTATGCTGCAATTCATTCTTGCCAGCGCTACCTCCCAATAGCCTACGACCACGGTAAAAACACTTCTTACTGTGTCCGTATCCCTCTCACAAAACGCATTAGTCTTGATACATGGAGGCATCTACGGATTGCTTTGCTTTGCATTCTGAGTTGATCCATTTTTAATCCTTACGTATACCATCTACCAATGTACTACTTTCCAATAAATTCCTTACTAAGAAAACATTGTAACTCTTGTTAATAGATTTATTTTATTTAGCAACATTACTCACCTACCCCAACTTGCCGTATTTTATCCGTCTTGGGATTGGGATACATCATGCTAACTGTTAGTACAAAAGTAAAAATTTTATATGTATCTTGAACACTTTTGAATTTCCTGTCATTTCCTTCTGAAAATCACATTTAGATTATAGATTATTTGTTGGTATTAATTATTTATTTCGGCAGCTACCCTTACTGTCATTGTGATTTGGTTACAAAGGTATTGTAAGCAAATACAAGCGTTATCGCAAGACTGGTTCCGATTAGGTCAAGATGTTACACTAGAGTAAATAACATATCAAAAATAAAATGTCTGGCGTTCTTAAAATTCATTTATTTATATATAATACGTTACAATGAATAAAACAAATTGAAACTGCTGTTAGTTCTTGATTAAATTTCGAACTGTTACTTACGAAGTAAAATAATATGCGATCCGCTTGTTTCACCTCGAAAGCCTGACATAGTTGACCTCAGACAGATCTCTACTATCTGGCTTTCTTCATACAAAAGACAGCTTAATAAGAGAGCCTTTTCAACAATGTATAACTGACACAAAGAGTGCGCTTACAATGACTTTCTTGTTAAATACAGAGTACAAAGTCCCATTGATCCAATTGTTCACCCTTTAATTAAAGTTAAGTAGGAGATGACAACTCCGTACAATTTGATATATTAATATCATACATTATAACATATGAAACGAACTGTGAACTGGCAACGCATCAAAGGTTACTTTATGTTATGTACCTATATAAGTGTGCTGCTATAAGCCGATATTTCGTTTTCCATGAAACCAGGTCAAAATTGTAAGGACTTGTAAATCTATTGTATATTTAAATGAAACATTTCATTAAAGTGAGTCTCAATAGGCAAATGAAGCTTTCCTTGGATTGGAAACTTTGAAGATTGTGAGACAGTTACTTAGGTTTCCGCCCAAACGATATCACGGAAAACTACCAATCCAGGTAATAAATAAATATAACAATGATTCTCGACAATTTGAATCAAATGGTATTTGAAGGAATAACAATAAAGGACAACTATGCTGTTTTACTGACATTTTCATTTATTAATTAACTGCACTATCTAAGGCTGCTAAGACAAGTAATTTTGTCTTCTCTTGAATAAAACTGGCCCCGAGGATATTGATATTGCAATTTCTATAATTGTACATATGAGACCAAAGGCAAAAGAGAATGGTGAAAAAGAAATGAAAGCTCTCCTCGTAAACCGGTAACATACCGGCGGCTCCTCGGATGTTGCAAGTGTCCATAGGCGACGGTGACTACTTACCATCAGGTGCCCGTGTGCCTGTTTGTTTAGGTGAAGAAAATAATTTACATTCTCCGCTTGCTTGTTTATGTCGGTTGGCTTCCCGTGTAAACCTCATTTCCGCTTCCATCCGATATTATGGAAAATGTATTTATAGTGTAAACAGGCAAGAACGACATCAGCGCTCCTACTGCGAACTAATTTTGCGGCAGAAATTATATTAGTTTCGTTATTAGTTGCCGCAGTGTCTACAAATTGTATAATAGTGTTTAATATCTTAGATCGACTTTTTAATTTTCCATCCTTCGTCCCAACTTTATTAAGTCCTCGAGGAAAAATCGTTTATTTTAATTTTTAAAACAAGATCTTGAAATGTATCTTTGAGACAAGAATTAATTTCGTCAACAAGCCTACACAAATTAAATAATTACAAGCAAAAATATGAAGAGATAATTCTTTATACAAAGTTGAATACACCGGAGAGTATTTTTAAGCAAATATGGCAATCAAAAACAGTAACAGTTTTAATATTATTATTATTGTTGACAGGTTTAAGACGATAAAAAAATGGATTTATTATATTATATTCAAGTTATGCTAGGACTATATGCCAATGCTAACAAATAGTCACTCAGTCAACAAACCATCAACCACCATCCATCTTCAACCAGTATTAGTCGGCTGGTGAACAACGAGCTACCCTAGGCTGCCTCGGCCGATGGTTCACTCGCTATAAATGCATCGAATCACAAAAAAAACTGTAACAGTCAATATTATAAAATATAATATATTTAAAAATTGCCCTATTTCACAAACTTATCAGTTAATAAGTTCTAAGTAGATTCCAAGTCACATTTAAAGTATTTGAAAATATCTATTCTCCTTGGTTTTCTGAAATGGTTGACGACGAGGAAGACATAAGGCTATATTTTTCCTTCTGCAAGCTGATCTGGCTGCCAATGTCCTTTCTTCTATACCTCCTTTTCCTTTCCACTTCTCTCCCCATTCTATCGCATACGTCGATAGCACTATTTCTTAGTTCCAGTGGTATGTCTTTAATCACTACTTCTCGGAGTAACGCATTTGTAATATTACCGCTTACATTCTCCTCTTGATACCTTTTATATTTTCTTTTCGTCGCATTACACTTCATGTCATTCCACATCGTCCTGAAGTTTCCGTCGGACCATTGCAGGTATAACCAAGCTGTTGTATTCACGCAGAAAACAAATAAAAATAACATCAAGCATAGACTAATTATGCATGTTGCGATAGTTATAAATATTGATTTAAAACATTCACTATAATCCAATACAACTCCTTTCGTTATCGGAACCAATTTACCGTATATCAAATCACGAAGTAAGTTCAAATTTTGCGAAATCGTTGTGCAATTCGACTTAACTTTCACTTTCACATCGATCGTTGAAACAGGGTTATTCGTTATTACTCCTAACCCTGAACTGATTGCATAGATATCTTGAACTTTTAGTGGTAAATCTAAATTTCTGCAAATATTGCTACTCGGTATGTAAACGTAATCAGGTAGTTCTTTATCAGGATTTGTCATACACATCGGCACTTGTACACACTTTTTTAAATTGCGGTCGAAAAAAGGTCTAGTATCTAAATATTTGAGATTGCAATTAACAGGTTCACAATTATTCAATGAGTCCTGATCGGTTGTGTTACATTTAGTAAATTTTTTGCCACCAACATATTTTTCCGTCAACGCTCGTAACCTTTTCAGATTAACATTCGTTTTGAACGGTATTTTCACGTGTAGGTTATCTTTAATGTTATTACAAGTGTAATTCAATTTTACATCACAGAATCCAACTAAATCATGTTGTACCAAAAGCGGTGCCACGAATAACAAGGTTTGTCTATCTCTCGGTTTCACTACTTGAATATTATCACCAAACGCTGTCATAATATCGCAATCCTTTTTCGTTGAATCGATCAAACAGCACTTTTCACATCCAGAAAGTAAGCTACAATTGCTTTCACGATTTTCATTAGTTATGTCCAGAAAGAACCTGAACCCTACCGAGTTCTCGGTCAATTGTAATACTCCTTTATCTACAACTAATATCGATGCTATAACTTTATACGTAAATACTAAGTTTAGAAAGATTAAACTTGATTTTATAATCATATCATTATTGTAAACATTTAATAATAAACCTACATTACACAGCGACGTAATTCTGACGACGTTTTGACGTGTAATACTCTTCAATACATCGTTAGTCAATGGTCTGTGGCAAAACATACGTAAACGTCAAAATCGAATTTAAAACATTAATTACCATAAATCGTAATTTGCACTATATAAATAAAATTTAAGTGTCTACATTAAATTTGACACACAAATTATTTATACGCTTGATTAACGCGTAAGATATTTTTTATCCAATCACATGCGTCATACCTAGTCTTTAATAATATCTGTTTTTACAATTCGTCTTTTCTTTTCGTATATTCTTCTTTGATGAAGTCTGCAGCTCTTTCAGCAATCATCATTGTGGGAGCATTGGTGTTCACGCTTGTAATAGTTGGCATAATACTTGCATCTGCAACTTTTAATCGCTTCACGCCTATAACATTCAACCTACTATCTACTACTGCTGAAGGATCGTTTACTTTCCCCATTTTCGCCGTCCCTACAGGATGATATACGTTGTAAGTTATCGTTCTTGCCATACATTCCCAATACTTATCGCTCATAAAGACAAAGTTATCACAGCCCTTATAATTAATCCTCCTTAGTTCTCCTTTTATCTTCTTAAATGTTTCAGTATTTACAATGTCACTTACTCTTTTCAAACTTTCAACAAAAACTTCCATATCTCGACTGTCACTAAAGTATTTCGAATAAATCTTGGGAGGATCAGTGGGAGCAGTGGATCGCAGCATTATTTTTCCTTTTGAAAACGGTCTACATAGGGACACAAAAAAAATTATCATTTCATTATTTGTATTCATATCAGAGAGCTGCTTGCAAATATCATCTTTAAAGGACATAATGTGCGTGCACATCGAAAATACGTACGAAGTATTTGGTACAAAATAATTATGGTCAATCTGTACATCCGGAAGGTTCTTGTCGTTTGGAACTGACAGAAAAGCGTTGATGTTTGGTTGATCGTAGTTTGTAGAATGAACACCGGTTTGGTCAACTAAGTATTGAGCTGCGGCTTTATACCAGTAAAATTCATCTTTCGGTTTGGCTCCAGTATCTAAAGTTAGTGGTATAGGTATTCTTACGTGATCTTGGAGATTCTCTCCCACTGGCAAATCTGATAGAACAGCTATGCCCATTTCCTTTAAATGTTCTCCGGGTCCTATACCAGATAACATGAGTAACTTTGGCGTATTTACTGATCCTGCACTAATAATCACTTGTTTTGTTGCATGCAATGTTCTTGTTTCGCCGTTCGCTAGTGTAACAAGAACCCCTTTAGCGTTCAAATGGTCATCAAATTCTATCTTATTCGCAAAGGCATGTTTTAGGAGATATAAATTTTTACGATCTTTGGCTTTTTTTAGAAACGCTGTTGCAGTACTTACGCGTTTTCCTTTGTAATTTCCACCACGTATTTTCCCAACCCCCATTTGTGTAAGACCATTAAGGTCATCTAAATATTTCAAACCCATTTCTTTGTAAGCTTTTATCAAAGTATTGGTTACTTCCACATGAGTAAAATTAAGTGCATCAATCACATATTCTCCCGTTGTGCCATGATTCTTTCTCAGTTCAGGATTGTTCAAAATAAAAGGATCAATGACTTTTTCGCTCTTCATCATATACTTTTGTATCGACGGCCAGTCCCAACCATCATTATCTTCTAAATGCCATGGTTCATAGTCCCCAGGACTGCCTTTCATGTGAAGCAGACCGTTAATAGATCCGGTACCTCCAATTACTTTTCCTCGAGGCCAAAACGATTTACCATCAACACACCCTCTGTTAGTCGCTTCATCTTTTTCAGTGTAATACTGCCACACATGTTCACTTCTATGTGTAGCTCCTGAAAAGTTCGGAATCTGAAAAATAATAAAACTATGTTTCAATTTAATATCTCAGTCAGAAATAATTGTAATATACATATAAAATAAATCAAAAGAATAAATTTCCAATCGAAATCATTTAGAAAACTGAGCTTGACTAACTGACTTACAATACTTTCTAGTGGTGGATCTCCGCCAGCCTCGATGAGCAGAACTTTCCAATCTTCCTCTTCTGTCAGACGGCTAGCAAGTAGTGAGCCAGCTGTCCCCGAGCCCACTACAATGAAGTCGAATGAATCACCATCTTAAAAAAAAATCAGCATAGTACGATTTTCCGAAAAACTTTTATCTTTCTCATTTTTACTTTATTATTGAGGAACATACTGACAATCACAGGGACAACAGAAACAATAGTAAAATGCGAGTAAGATGGCAATAATATATTGTGTTCAGCTTACACACAATATTCTACAACATTAAAAGTAACTTTACCAGATTTACTTTTGATTCATTATCATTAATATGTGCGCGAGTTGATGCTCGTACATCATTATCATCACAAATGCGCGTTTTGTGTTTCAAAGGCTGCCTCATACAAGGCTCTTTTATTACCTGAGCATCTCGTAAACTTACGAGTTTAAAGCTTAAGAAATCTGAAACTGTCAATTACTTAACACCAAATAGAATTACGAGTTTACCTCTCGGTGATTATACCTTGAATTTGATTTGTAAAACCTTCGTGGTGGTCTTTGACTAATTCGCATTGATTTATATCGGAAAGCAGAATCTTTAGTGTAAAAGCGTTTCAACTTTTATTTACTACTACTCGTCTCTTGAATTCGCGGTAGACTTCACGTTGAGAGATCAGCTGAGCGGCAATTACCAATAGCGAATATTACATTCTATGCTTCAAAAACACAAAAACGAAACTCACCAGACACTTTGTCCGATTGGTCTGCAGGCCAAGATTCCGTTAATAAGCATTGGGCGGCCAGGAGATGCGTTAAAAGCCCAGCAAACGTGGTCCCGGCAGGTCCTTGGGTAAAGTTCGCACATGGACTGGTCATACACATGATCTGTCACCCGCTTTACGAATTACTGTTTTAATATTTTGTTTGTATAATATATATATCTGAAATGTAACAGAGCCCATTAACACAGAGAAGGACCGACATTACTATTTCAAAGTCAACACCGGTGGTTAAACTCGATATGATAGATTTGATTAAAAGTCTCTGGAACACGAGATATTTAATGCACAAATCCCTAAGAGTACGTTATAGACTTCTGTAGAAGCAGAAAAAGATTCGTGTACAGTAATCATCGTAATATATGCACACACGCCAACTACCATTGACATTTCTCAACCCATCAGACTATTTACAATCTGCTGCCCTGCAGCTGCTGCAGCTGCTGCTATTTACAATAAATAACTTAGTATGCACCGCTAACATTTTGCGTTATAAATCAATTCACTCTATTCTTTAAATTGCGATAATCGTAAGAACTGTAACAAGATAACTCACCATCAATAAGTTGATGTCGTACAAGACTTAAACTCGACTATTACTTTGTTAAGATGTGGTAAGTCACGACGCATCACAAGTGTGTAAACGTTACAAAATCTAAGCAGTTACTAAAACGGCACACAAATAATATTGTTATCTTATTACATGTTGTGGACCCATAATAATATCGTACTGATATAATTGCTATCTTTATACCGAAATAATGATATAAGAACAGATGCACGCTTCTTTATGTAATACATAGCTTATTATTTTACCTGCCTTTTATATCTAGTTTAAAAATTGGCTTGTATGATTATCCAAGTAATATCGACGTGAATACATCTTACTATGTTGCGCAAGGATTAGGAAATCCTTCCACTGCAGTTGATACAGATGTACTCTTAAAATGAGAAGGGTTAAAGCCATAACCTCCACTAGTACATTGGAACATTTCACACGGCTTATAGAATACTAGTTGATAACCCCGGCTTCGCCCGCGTGTTCAAAATAGTAATGATAATAATACGAAAATAAAAAAAGTGTA
>DWDX01003794.1:0-12608 GCA_018245675.1 Agara michaeli
CGCCGCTCGCGACTTTCTACGGCGGGCAGGCGGAGGGCCTGCACCGCCCGCGCCCCGCGCCGCGCCCGCTCCCGCCCTCGGCCGCGGGTACGTGCGCACTTTTACACACGGCTACAGCATTTGTTACTTTTTGGAACACTTTCTTTTGGAACTTTTCTGTGATTTCAGTGGTTTCGGCTATACGATGGTCTCTGGGTTAGTCGGTCGGTCGGTCACCTTCCCGTGTTTTATGTCCCGTGTGTTACATTTGTCCGTTACAGAACTTACAACTCCAAGGCGGGCAGCAGTTGGCTGGAGGCGCAGGTGGCAGCATGCCTGCACCTGCGGCTGGCCAAGGACTACCGCTACTGGCTGGCGGCGCTGTTCGCGCACCTCACCGCGCACGGCAGCGAGGAACAGCTGCGCGCCATCTTGGATGAGCTGCTGGGGCCCAGCCACTGCACCTCCGTGCTCAACAAGTGGCAGTCCACCATACTCGTGAGATCCTACTATATAAGATTATAAATGCGAAAATGTATATGTTTGTATGTATGTTCGTTTTCCCCACGGCATCGAAATTTACGCGGATAATACCGCGGCACAGCTAATATTTATACATGGCAATGTGCAAATAACTTAACATTGTTTTAAATGTAGAATTTCATAAAAAAGAAACGTATAGAGTCACGTTTACAGAAGGGTAGACAGAAAATTTGCATTCTCGTCCGCTGCGACCCTCTTAAAAATTGTTTGGCTGTATCTTCCTTAGGTGTGTGTGTAAATTAAGTAAATATACTGTGCCGTGACACGGGCTGGGGCCAGCGAAAGCTGTGGAATGTGAACACGCCATGGTATTCGGACCTCATGCAGTACCGTCCCGTGCACCACCGCAGGGCATCAAGAAGCACGACATCCTGGAGGAGCTGTTGGCGCTGGTGCTGCAGCAGCTGCGCTGGCAGCGGCTGTACGCCGAGTACCGCGAGCAGCTGCAGCTGCTGCGCGGTCTGCCCAACGGACACTGAGCCGCCCCCTTCTCGCACTTCTCTACTTACATCGATGAATGTGCTATCCACTTCATTGTCCTGTCAAGATGGATCCAAACACTACTGAGACTTTATATATAAGAAGATACAGTGGAATCCGTTTATAATGACATCGAAGGGAATTGACAAACACCGCATAATAATGGGACGTCATACGAAGCGTTTCGTGAAAAAAAAAACCTTTTTATGTAAATATGTATGTACTTATACGTACTCATTATGTATTTTAATAGAGAAACATAGTGTAGTAAAATCAACATAAAAATTGCACGTAATAAGTAGATACATGTGTATGTATGTATGTAATATATTTTTATTTTTTTTTATTGGGATACCTGTAATTGCCTGCTTTTGTTTTTTCATTTTTGTATGACTTTTGTTTAACATTTGTTTAACATTATCGACGGAATCAACAAACATTACCGAAGCTGTAACTGCGTCATGTCGGTCATTAAAACCGGACATAAGTTATCAAAAATGGGTCATAATGAGCGACATGTCACTGTAAAGGAAGTCGCTATATCCGACTTTTTTACAAAGAAATTTATATAAAAATCACACTTCGTTGTGTAATTACGTCATAATAGGCGTCATAGTAAACGGATTCTATTGTATGTATGTAATAAGTAAGGTCAAATTGTGTCTGATTTTAAACAATTAATTTACTTTACAGGTTGTGCGATTAGTGGTTAGCATTAAATGTTACAGTCCAATGGCAATTAAGACTGGTATTGGTACTGGAACAGTTGCGTCTTCATTCTGTTCTGTGAAGTAAGATGGTAGTGGGCGCACTGGAGATGGAAAATACTTTTATAGACTTACATACATAATACTTAACTCGTGCTAAAGAATCAAAAAATGTAGTCACACATACATATATATGTCATCTGTTCTCTATTGATACCACAGACAATCCCATGAAGATAGATAACGAGTGTTGTGAATAAAATATTAATGATAAAAAAATTAAATTCCCATGTGATCTCCGTCTTGATTGTCTTTGTTTTTTTTTTAATGTAAGGAAATCTATTTTGTATTTACTCAACATCCGGTTTATAAATATTAGATGAATTTGTCTGTGAAATTATGTTTTACACTTGTCGATCATGTTCGCGTGTAATTCGGTAATATTTTATAGGTAATAATTTTTACATACAGATAAGACTTGAGTAAATAAATAAACGTTGATTTTCTTTGAGCTTTAAAATCGGACTGTTATAAATCTACGGAGCTAGTTAGGCGCAATTTTTTATTAGATATTAACCTTTGTCGGGAAATATGTACAGTGTTGGAAATGATATTAGTATTAAATGTGTCGGCTTTGTGAAGAAGCATCTAAATAGACATGTATCATGAACAATGTAATTATTGGCCTCGTGATCAAGTGGTTACATTCCGGTTGCCAAACCGGAGATCGTGGGTTCGATGCCCACCCGGGACAAATATTTGTGTTGTACGTTTGTTTGTTTTGTGTATGGTATTTATAAATTTTTTACAGCTGTCCGGTTACCATATTACTGGCATTAAATTGTCGTGGACACAGAATATAAAAAAGGAAAAATCTGATATTTTGAATTTTGTAAATCCGAGTCCGGAGTCAACAGTGACGGTCAACTGTTTAGTATGTTTTTCTTTTATATTATTTTCGCGATGCTGTGTAAAGCCATTGAATGTTCTCTTTTGATGCGGGTGTTAGAGAAATGAATGTATTTTATTCGTCGGAACAGACATTGGTAGTCTGTGCATTGTGAATCTATATTATTATTTTATAAGGAACCGTGTGAATTTGTCTTTTTAAGGATTGTAAAAAAAGAAAAGTTAAAAAATAAATATTTATAATAATCCCATACTGATTTTATTTAAATCACCTTTTTTTTAATTAACACTAATTGTGTGTTAGGGAGGTCGACGGCAAAATATCGATTAGTCTTATTCAAAATCAAATTCAATTGGATTACGGACGATGAAGGAAAGAAAAAAAATCGATCATTTTGTATCACAATAATTTATTTTTACAAATGAGTTACGGATCACAACAGTTCTCACAAGGTAATAAATCTTCGAGTTTCAGTTGAGAAAACGTTAAAATGAAAAATTCTTCGCAGCGAATGAAACGAAACAAAATAATAGGTACAATAAAAAACGGCCACTCGCCCGAGCGGCGGCGGCGGGCGGCGGCGCGCGCCGTAACAGTTCCACTACGTAACAATTTCCCTAGCTAGTCAACATCCCGGAAGCGGTCACTCTTAGTGATAAAATTTCAAATCGCACTCGACCACGACAACAAGCTACACCGATATGGAATCCTCTGCGACTACACAAATTTTGGTCCCACGATTTGGGCGAACTCCGCGATTACTCTGTAAACATCATCTAAACACTTACACGCTAGCAATATAATTTTCACGCGACGTGATTGGACACATTAACAATTTTATTACCTAAGTAAGTAAGTAAGTACGGGGCGTCGGCGACGGCGGCGGACTGCGCCGGCCGTGTGCACGGGCGGCGGCGGAGCCCCCGGCGCCCGAGCCCGCCGCCGTGCGCTCCGCTTCCCCGTCTCCCCTCGTCCTCTCCCCCCCGCGTCTCCGACCACCGGGCGGTCGGCGCGCTCGCTCCCCGTATTAAGAATACAAATTTTAAGCTCGATCTCGTAGACAACATCTTATATGCGTAGCGTATAAAGATACATAAAATAGGTGAACACTTCCACAAGTGAAACTTGGCACATCCGCGGTCCTGCAGTCGCGACTGTCGAACGAAACGATCTTACTACGTGCACGAGCGTCGCGCTCGCGCGGGGCGGGGCGCGCGGGGCGGGGAGGGGCCGCGCGCCCGCCGCCCTGCGGTAAGAATATACAAGAGAACCTATACTAAATATTTACATGGATCTACGCGGCCAGCGGGCCGGGCCGGGCCGGAGCGGACCGGGGGCCGGCCGCAACGACGCCCGGCGCGCACCGGCGAAACAATATACAACAGATTTAGGACAACACCGAGGCGTACGATCGCCGCCGACAATATTATTAACTACTCGATCGTTCATTTATATAATTGACTCGATGGCAGCTTCACAATCGTTCCGTCGCGGCCGGCGGCGGCGCGCGGCCCGGCGCGACACGACCCCGTCGCGGCAATAGTTCAATGAGTGGCGCAGCAACGGCCGAAAGCGCGCGCGAGCAGCTCGGCGAGCAGCGCGGCGAGCGGCCGGCGCTAGCACAGCACGGCGCGGTCGGGCGGCGGGGGCGGCCGCGCGGGCCGCAGCCGCAGGCACGTGGCGCCCGCGCAGCCGCACGCGCACTCGCCGCCGTGCGCGTGCCCGTGGCCGTGCGAGTGCGCGTGCGCGTGCGACAGCTTCGCGGGCTTCTCGTAGTCGGGCTGGAACTTTTTGCACAGCGCCAACACCGACGGCGGGTGCGGGTGGGACTTGCGCGACACCTGCGATATAATAATACGCAACCTGTTAATATAATACGAGAAGAAAATCGTAATTTGCATTTGCATTTAAATAAATAACACGGATACAAGCCGTTCGACACAAGCGGCGTGCTGACCTTAGGGGTGGAGGGTGCGTCGGGGAAGGGCGGCGAGAAGTCCCGCGCGTGCGCGTGCTTCAGCGGCTTGTCGCGCTCCTCGGCCTCCGCCGGCCGCGACTCCGCTTCTACACATCAGAGAACGGTACAGAAAAATATTTCCAAACGAACGTACGACGAACCGTTCTTGAAATACACTATATTCAATGCGGCCCGGTGGACCGACGCCGGGCACTCCCGGGGGTGCGAGAAAGTGTAATAGTGGCAGACGTATGGGTAAAATAAACCTTTTTTGACCCTTTTATTCCACTGCTGAAAATATGTCCAGAGACGATAAGTTACTCCGTCTGCTCGGGATGCTCATACGTCCAGGGCAGCACCGCCCCGCGGGTCCGACGGGTGTGGCCGGTGTTGACATTATGAACCATATTACATAACAGCGGCGCGTACTCACCGCCCGCGGCCGCGCTGCCGTTGTGTGATTCGTGTGCGTTGCTACAACCGTTGACGGGGCTGTGTCCGTTCGCGTCACTGACGCCGTTGACGCCGTTCACGTTAGACCCGTGGACGCCGTTAACGCCAGATCCGTTGAGGCCACTGACGCCGTTAACGCCGGATCCGTTGACGCCACTGACGCCGTTAACGCCGGATCCGTTGAGGCCACTGACGCCGTTAACGCCGGATCCGTTGACGCCACTGACGCCGTTGACGCCGACGCCGTTGTCGGCGAGGTGGTCCGCGTGGTCGTCGTCGCTGCCGAGCTCGGCCGCGCCGAACCCGACCCCGACTATGGCGCTGGGGATGTCCGACTCGTCTTTCAACCAGGGGTGCTCCAGGCACTCTTCCACTGTGAGACGACCCCTTAAAAGTAATGGAGAGAAACACATTGGTCAGGTTTCATTTTCATTGATGTTTGTCACGGACAGGGTCTTTCCTAAACTAATATTATACGAGTAAACAGGAAGGATTTAAATTTTTGTTTGCTACTAGAACGATTTGAAAAATTCTTTCACCATTAGTATCCTACATTATGCCTCATGAACATGAGCGACAGGATATTTTCAAAAAAGTTAGCGATCCTAATGAACACTTCGATAATGTGAGCCGTGTGAAAGAAATACCAAAAAAATCGTTACATCGCCGACGCTGTGGAAGATATTGTCGGAGCGACGTGATGTACCAGCACGCGGCGCAACTGGCCTTATTACACATCGCATCTAACAAACGGGCCGGGCAGTCGCCGATGTTGGCCACTCGCTCCACACTCACTTTGGATCAACCACGAGCGTGTCCCGGATGAACTGCACCGCGCGCTGCGACACGCCGCGGAACAGCTCGCGCGGGAACGACAGCTGGCACTGCGCGATGTTCAGGTACGTCTCCTGCTTGGTGTCGCCGGCGAACGGCGAGTAGCCGCTGAGCAGCACGTACGCCAGCACGCCCACCGACCAGATGTCGGCCGCCAGCGACAGCGGCTCGTACGACAGGATCTCGGGCGCTGAGGATTTCAATCGTTCCAAATTTGAAATCGTTCACCGTACTTGGCGCTGCTAAAAGACCAACGGAAGCGATAACATGTTAAAAAACTTGACATCTATGAAATGAGGAGTATTTATATCGAATTTAAACTGAGTTCGTTGCAACCGTCAAGTTATCGCAGGCGCTACTTCGGTCGGAAGGGATATCTATTGTGTTACGCACTGCGTAATCGAAATGGTGAGGTGCGATAATGTCGTGTCCGTGGCCGCCATGGAATCAGTTACCGTTACGGAAATCGGCGGCGAGTTGATCGCGGGTCGAGGTGATGCATTACCCGCTCGCTGTTACGCAAATCCATGACACGGTAATGCTATTATGGGGGTTTCGAATTTAACGCGTTGCGCGTCTGAGGTCATTGTGATTAATGTTGCAAGCGATAGATGAAATCTTACCACAGTGTACCTTGTATTCGAGGATAACTAAATATGATAATATATCTAACGGAATAAGATATAATTGATAAATCAAAGTACCTGATGTTACTCTCAAGAAATTCGACTGTTCATTTTTTGTTTAAAGAAATATATTTTTTTATTATATTATATAATTTGCTATTGAAAATCTATTATTAGTGCATCATGCCAGATCCCTAGCGGGGTGAGCTGAGAGCGTCGAGTGGTAACCACAAGAAGGCATGAGACAGTAGGTATGTGCGTGTATAGTATATGCTCACCGACATAGTCCCTCGTGCCCAGTATCTCCCTGACGTGCGCGCCGGGCTGGATGGCGCGGCTGATGCCGAAGTCGCAGATGAGCAGCTCCTCCCCGCCGGCGGAGAGCAGCAGGTTCTGCGGCTTGAGGTCCAGGTGGGCGAGGCGACGCGCGTGCAGGTGTGCCAGCCCCTCCAGCACGTGGCGGAGCGCCCGCCGCGCCGCCCCCTCCGACAGTCTCTCCTCCTCGTCCAGCACACGCTGCAGCTCGCCCCCGGCGCACAGCTCCAGCACTATCGCGACCTCTGACCGGGTTTCGTACACCTGAAATTGGATACGTATCAACTTTTCAATCGTGCGTACAAATTGATGTTTTAAATATCGATCCTTAATTACTAATTAGTTTATTAATTGTTGCATACATATCGTAAGAGGAATGCGAATACAAAAAGACAGAAAGACAAAAAAGACAAGTGAAAAAGTAACAAAACCGCGTTCATCTATATGTAGATATTATAATATCAAAAGTTAAACAATTATTATTAACTAACAACCATCGAAAAGTCCAAAATTAGCCCAAACACGTCCACTGAACACGTCTCATTTTGCGACTTAAAACGTTCTTTTTGCGTGTTTACATTGCGCGGCTAATTAGCATAATATATGAACATCTCGAGAGTCTAATCTCGGACTTAATTACGATAAAATATTACACATACATCTGTCTACACTTCCTCGTTGAATCTTGTTCGCCGTGTAGCTCACATACCTACTGTGGAATTTCTCATGAACAATAAAACCATATAATTAAGAGACTTTTAAAAATTCATCAAATGGTTACACTTTTTGAAGAACAAATGTAACGCAAATACTTTGTAATATAATTCCTAGGGATACGATGTCATCTTTGTTTCCAATGTCTCAAACTTAATAAAGTATGCATATACTCCCGCATCGACTCATGTGAATACAAAAATAATAATAATCTTGGGACAACCGCATCTCAGTCCTCACGAGTAGCACCGTATCTTTAACCAACCTCTTAAAGCACGCGTACTAACTAATACCAACTGACTAATGTTACTAACGGTCCTATTCCCAATGAATACTAACAGACACAAAACTACAGTCCTAAAGTCTGTCGCAGATGTTCACGGGTAGCAATGGCCACTATGACTGCTGTGTTCTGCTGCTATTTTCACATAAACAAACGCAGGTCGCAATCTCACCTCGTGTAGGCGCACCACTCGGGTGCAGTCTGAACATAGAGCGAGCACGGCCACCTCGTGCTGTATCTCCCGCGTGGTATCCGCGGCCCGCCTCCTCTTCCTGATGAACTTCGCCGCGTACTCCTCGCCCGACACCAGGTGGCGGATCTTGCGCACCGACGCGAACTTTCCTCTGCGGACGAGAGAGCAAAGGTTGAGAATCATACGTTTCGTTCCTAAAGAAAAAAACACTTCAATATTGAAAGCGAAGAAATGACACAAAAACGGCAGTAGGAAATATGCGAAGCCTGTTTTCCAACCTTCACTAATTGCAGAGCGGCTAGAAGAAAAAGATCAATGAGCAGGGAGCAGTTTCATAATTTTTCCAAAAACCTATATAATGTTGTCCATACAAAATCTATAAGGAAAAAAATTGGTATCGCAAACATGAATCGTGATCGAAGAATCGTGGAATGTAATGATTCGTGCATTGCGCAGTTGGCGTTGAACTAACAAAGCAATCGCCGCGCATTACGCAACGGGGCGCAGCACGTCGACGACGGCCAGCGATTCTTCGGTGGGGCCGCGAGCTGATGCGCGTAATTTGTGGACTCGTGGTAATTGGGCAATTGCGGACCGACAAACTGCGCGCGATAAACATCTCGAGGCGCGGCCGTTAGCGGCGCATTAGTCACTATAATTGCCCCCGCGCATGATATACGCGCGAGTGTCCGGCGCCGGGATGGATTTCGACAATTATTGTCTTTATTAGTCGAGATTTTCTTCGTCAAACCCAAGTAGTCAATGTGGCGTATTGAAATTCGAACGAAACTTTGTAGACGATTCTTGATTAAACGGGAAATATAAGGAGCCAAATGACACCGTGACCGAAATGAAATTTGAAAAAAGTACTTACTGATATAGAAAACAAAAACAAAACATTGTAACCCATGGAGTAGTAGTAGTAGTACTACTACTACTGTAAATGCATGGAACATTGTACTTTTGATTAAAATGCATTGAAATGGGGGAGTAAGCTATTCCTTATACAAGTCTAACCAATTATCAATAGGAAACATTCAGAGCATCACCGTGCATAATTGTCATGAGCAGTGTTGCGGCTACGGGGCAGCGCGGCTAGTTCCAAGCGAGGCATAAATCTTTGCTTTCGTTGCGCGTTCGAAATTAGCGCGCGCGAGCACGAGCCGGCGCCCCGGCGGCGCTCGGCCGAGCGGACTGTCATCGCTTCCACGCTAGGAACACCAAAATACCCCCTGACCCTGGGACGCGTCTATTTTACTCGATCTACTGCCTGAGGGGCAAACAAAGGCGAAATAAATAATTAAGATGACTAAAACATGACCTTCATTAAGTGTATGTGAAATACCTTATGATGAATAAAACAATTTGAATTTGAATTTGTTTTTTTTTTACTACTACTAAAAACTACTTTCGTTTCATCGGCATCTCATCTCATCACAATTTAAATGAGATCAATAATAATAATAATAAGCTAACTTATTTTTCTGCGAAACGTATTATTAGATGAACGACAGTATGAAGTATTTTCTATAGAAAAGCACCCCTATTCCGTAATAAATTTCTCCCATTATCTCCTAATACTGAGCATCATTTAACCGACCCCCAAAAGATTGGAACCCTCGCACGTATTTCTGAATAAACCAAACGGAGCAAAGTAAACAGATTGCGCGAAATCACAAAAGGCGGACGCGAGCCCGAACAAAAGGCCGCGGAGCCGTGTAAAAGGATCAATACGAGTTGCCCTACAGACACACACCCTAAAGTAGGTCAGGCCTCCAGGGAAAACTTATAAAAGGTGTTACAATATTAGATTAACAACGGTTTACTGATTACACTCAGTGACTTAGTGAATATTTGTAATTTTATTCGATATTCATTTTGCAATCTTCAAAGGATTTAAGAAAAAGATATTTTTAAATTATGTATCACCAAAACGGAAAACAGTTCACAAAACGATCGATAGGTTGTAGGTACATATGAATTTAATAATCGAAGTTCTTTTATGAAGATCAAGAAAGCCGCTGGAGCAGTTACGTGCTCAAGGAACGATTCCAATTCAGATCGGCGTGCACGAAACGCTCCGCTTAATTCGAGCGAAACAATTCCGAACGGGCCGAGATTGGCCTTAAGCGTTGTAATCGACGTTTCCGAGCCGGCGACGGGCAGATGCACGCGTGGTCTTCGACGAACGGCGCGCACCTGCCGCGGCAGCTGGTACACCGCGAACCGAAAATCGAGCAACCGATAAATAACAAACAGCTCGAATTCTGGATTTGGACACACTGCCAATGTTGCTAAGGAAATAAATATCGGTTTGCCCGTACACCATTGAAATGACTTACGATTGAAAAGACTAAAACCAAACGTAAACTACATATATATATCCAATGCTTGTGAAGTTATTGGCTTCAATCCATATATGTACAACGAATCTAACAATAAATTGCAAAAGAGAGATACATCAATATATATATATATATATATATATATAACTTAGGAGACAATGGTTGAACGTTCAATCTAGATATTGTAGAAATGGCAAGCAGGAACAAGTTTAGATCAATTCAATCGTGTGTATTACGAAAAATCTAAGGTATTCCTCTGAAGCGAAGTTGCTACTTTGATCGTACGATACAACTAAACGAAACGACAAAAGAGCGAGGTACAATCGCGGACAACAACAATGACCAGTCGACGGCAATTGGTCGGTCGTCGCAACAAGTATTTATGGTCGGGCCGTCAGTTTTATGAATATGCGAGCCCCGGGTGCGACGCTGATAAAACACTCATCTCTCCATAAGACCGTCGGGGCATCAACACCGCCAACGAGTCGAGAGTAGTCGATTGCGAAGCGATTTGTATCGCTGTGTGATACGAACACATAGAGCGGAATTAATTTATGAAGGACACGCATTTATGGTTTTGTTTTTAAAGCGGCTAACTGGCCGAAATTATATGTAAACACACCTACATACAAATATACATACATAAATACACAAAAAAAGAGTATAATACATAGGCCATACGGCCTTACATACATAAGAAAGGTGTTTAGCAACGCCATACCATACCTTAGCATAGGAAAAGAAAAAAAATTTTCGCGAAATGTTTACATTTTGATATAAATGAATGTGTACGTTTCATTCATTAATTCGTCCATATTTAAGTACAATTAGACTGAGAGATGTCTTTAGAATTTGTTGAATTAATCTTTAGTACATTTTGGAACCATTGAAATTTATGTTTATCATAGCCCAATTAGCCCAAATAATATTGGAATGGGTAAAAGTACAGCAATTAAAAAAAGTTTGAAGTGGACTAGCTGACAAACAAAATGGCGTCCTTGGCAATGAAAAGTAGCGCGCGCACACGTGCCGCGGTCTTACCTACGAACGCTATCACTTTCGCCTCGCTCGCATTGCAATACTGTTTACTATTCGATTCCGAGAAACACAATAGAGTCTATTGCACGGATGCTACGAAAGTAAACACTCGGAATATCTCAGTAGATAAGTGTAGGTACATTAATTTCTAGAATAATTGAATTTTACGTATTATTTCAATTGGTGGGCTAAGACAATTGGTAAATCGTTCGAGTCGCGTGTTGCGTTAGAAGCAGCGATAAGGCCTCGAAACGATGATAAAAACCGTTCTGAAGAAATAGAGAGCGCTATTATCCGTTTTGGAAATGTTTAGAATATTCACACGTGTATTCGGTGATAACACTTTGTTTGTATAAAATAACACTAATGGTATATAATTACAAAATTGGAACAATTCCAGGTAAGGCATTCCGATTCCAAAGTAGTCAATTACACACTAGCGGATATCATAAACGTACATACGAATGTTTGTACCGAATGTGAATGGAACTCGTGACCTGCGTTTCAGCAGTCCGGTTCCCAAGCCGCGACACCGAGATGGCATAATAACAAAAAGACATCTACAACACAGTGAATCGGTTCTATAGACAGTGTACCTACACATATGGGAATGGAGCGCGACATTGAAAACGGACAAGAATTACGCAAAGCGGACGGACGGTCGGCGACGTGACGGCCGCTGAACAGCGAAACGGCGTCCTTGGCATTGACAGTGAACGGGCGCGCGCCACGTACACGAACTCGGGATCGTACGGGATCACTCTCGCCCTGAATAATTAATGTATACGCGCACATCGCCTCCGCTACGGATATATCAAACCATGCGCTCTCGACGCATCCAATTAGGTAAAATCAAACTCGTATATCTATTAGACGCAACGATGTTACGTCCAGTTCCAATAGCGGGCGTTGTGAAAGTGGCATTATATTACATTGACACATTTACTCGTGTTGTCATTGTAATCTATTCGTTGAGTGCTATTGGTAATTAAGTAGCCAAGTGTAACAAATTCCGATTGATATGTTCACATTTCAAGAAGTGTCCATCGTATAGGTCTCGAAGTGCTTCGATAGATTAATATTTAGTAATTTATATTTGACCGCGTCGTTGGTCGGGCGGTTGCTAGCGCGACTGCCGATCGGGAGGTCCCGGGTTCAAATCCCGTGTTGGGTACTGCTGGATTTTTCTAATTTAGAATTTCTAGTAGTGACTCGGAGTCTGGATGTGTGC
>DWDX01003795.1:0-12606 GCA_018245675.1 Agara michaeli
GAGTCTGGATGTGTACCCAGTGCATGGCAATAGGCTCACCACCTATGCCATTGTGGGACTAAAAAGTAACTGGTGAAATGTGGGGGTGTTCTACACTGCTCTGGCTACCCCTTAAGGGGATTACAGGCGTGATGTTACATTAATTCAATTGTAGTTTATTGTGAAACAATAAATAAGTGTAGGATTTCATATTTTAATAATCGTAATACTCTTACTTAATTCATAGGAATATGACATGCTAAATTGTCATTAAAAATGGAATTTGGTAGATCACTAAACTATACCTATAATGTGTGTGTGTACTTCAATGTACTTACATAATAACTTAAGTTATTAACCTTGTGGGTTAGGAATAATCATTTTTACTTGCAGACTTCCTGACTATAATAATGTCTTGATGCCTGTAAGGATGAAGGTAACACGTTAGACATTTATGTTTATCATTGAAACAGCAACAATTTACTGTTACTACTACTACTGATCAGGAAATCTATGGACATGAATTTTATATGTAAAGTTGGATATATTTTGTGTAGTTACTATCACAAATGTCATAGTATCCTCTCATCATTGCCAAAAATTTTAAAATGAGGCTCGCATACCATTATAAATTAGTTATTAAACATATTGAAATAAAATCATCCATGATATTATAATTGATAAACTCACATTAAATTAGCTTATGATGAACAACCAAATTCATAATCTTTTGTCAAACAACACTATTTGTGTGAATAGATTGTTGTTGTTTGTTTGATTTTGTTGTGTCAGTTATTTTATTTAAAAAAATATAGGCAACTGGACAATGTTGATGTATGCCATAAGTCTACTTCTATGGCTTTATATAGTTATGTTATGCCATTGACTTAAATACTCATATTTACCGACTTAATTACTTTTCAATAACAGTCTGCATAAGTTATAAGCTACATATTAAATATTTGCTTTCAGTAATAAGTACTAGATATATATGTTGTACTACCATGAAAGATAAGTTATTCTATAAAATGACTATTTTTAAACGAACAAAATTATCAGTATATATTAATAGTGTTACCATCAAATATTCGAAACTTTTAAAAGTCTATAACAGATCATGAACTTGAATTATTCAGATTTAATTATTTTAATTTCTATTCCTTGTCTGAAATGAAGATACCAAAAACAATATAAATATTACATATAACAAAATAATAGAAAATGCAAAACAATAAAAACATAATAGTCAGCTAATATATAAAATAAATATAAACTCAAGTCAAGATTTGTAATCTGACCAGTAAAGTTGACATACATACGAAATGTATTATGAAAGTAAAAACTGGATTTATATTTCAGTTATTATTGAAATAAAACTCAATGAAGAAAACTTAGGTACCCATGTTTTTCAAGCAGTCCATATTTACCTTTGCAGTTTCTCCTTATATTTTTGAGTGTTGTATCTTTGGAAGAATTGTTTTCCATATTCAAATGTTGCTATCATAATCGCACAAGCCGGTGCTACTTTGAATATACGAGGCAAAAGTCCCGTGAAAAGACCTCTGAAACCGTGGTTCCTATATATATTCCTTGCTATATCTTTCATGTTCGACGCTCTCTGTGGCGTTTTGCCATCTGCAAAATTTTTTTCATTGATATTAAACAGAAATAATTGCCAGCGATATTTGTTATGTAGTTCCTACATGCACGCTGTGAGACCAAATTTTTATTTATGGCAAACTTATGTTCGGTTGTCCTTAGAACAAACAGCCAATAGGTATAAATATTTGTTACACATCCTCATCATTAAAAAAACGTTATGAAATATCTTGCTATAATGTTATTTATAGCAGTAAGATTCCATACTATTTTCTATCTCCTGTACTATCAGTAGTAATGGTACTGCTTCTTCTTACATATGGTTACAACGGCTACATTTTCGAATACCCAACGATCCCATATAAACACAAATAAACAAACCTGTGTATATTTCCTTCTCTCCCAATTCAATTTGCTGGTGTGTTTTGACAACATCGAATGGTAATGTCACAAACGCAGCAACCTGTTATGAAAACATATACCTATACTATATGAACAACAAACGTTCAATTGATATTAAAATATAATACATAGTTGATTTTTAATCATATTATTCAGTGCTTTTAAGGTTTTATTATCATCAACATGCAGTGTACCGAAGTAAATTGCCCAACACTTTATTCGAAGGGAAAAATCTGGGCTCAATATGTAGAAATCGAGTGACTAGACTGAAGCAAAAAAAAACTGATCAAAGTTTTGAACGTAACCTAATAGACTTATGTTAAACATACTTACACTACCGGCAACAGAACCACAGAAGAAATTAAACAAAAATGTATTTTTCTCCGAATCGGGCTTGTTAAATACTCGCTTTGTCGTTTCAAACATAGTCCAATAGATGCCTGGAAGCCAATATATTATGTATAATATTACATTTGTTTATATTTTGTATAATTAAGTACTTGAACTCTATCGGCTTTTCAATTTTTTTTTGAATCCATACATTTAACACAATTATTTTTATCAGTGAAATTGTTAAATAGTATAGATACATTATGAAAAAAAATAATATACACACTAAAAAAAAATATTAACCAAGTATTGATAAAAATATAATGATAATTTTTAAAAAATACCTGAAAAAGGCACATCCCTCAATAGTGTTGATCCCAAACCACGAAAGAGACCCCGGTATCCCTCATACTTTATTACCTGCCGCAACGCTGCATTTATTTCTGAAAAGTATAAGTTTACTAAACATATTGCATAATCATATTGAGGAGTTATTGACCTCAATTGGTAGTTGTGGATTAGTGCTGTTGATTTTACACTTCAGTTTCTGTAATGTGTGAATTTCTAATATTGGCAAGTATGTATTCATTATGCTCAAGTTTTGCCACTGGTACACTATCAAAAAATTTTAATTATAGCTACCCGTAGTACCTAGAACCTTACTATAAATACCCGTTGTAAATAAGTAATCAAAAATACTCCAATGGCACATATTCAGTTTAACTTATTGTGATTTAGTATGCACCTGCATAAGTTAACTTCTTAGACTGCATTTTTGTTCTGATGAGTTCCAAAGGACTAACAATAGTTACAGCTATCATTCTGGCAGTAGCGCCGGCCATCATCGGAATCCACATAGGTTGTCTCACTGTAAATTTGAATTAAAACCATTAATAAACAACATATTTACTTTGTTTCAATAAGAATCTAAATTTCTTTATTTGCTTTTACATTTTTAAACACAGTTCCTAATCATTTGTAAAATTCGTTTCAGATTAATACAAAAAAAATTGTGACAATTACCTTATATAATCACATATACTAAACTATTAATTCTAAAGATTGAGTCTTATCAAAGAGGTTTTGTAATAAAATTACGCATACTTACTGTCTCCAGTCAATCTGTTGTATGCAGTTTTTGTCTTATATCTTAATTGTTCATATGATACAAAGTATATAACTGTGCATGGAAGTGCCAAAACAAGGGTAGGGCTCAATCCAGACCATAAAGCTGGTACTCCTTCCAGTTTCGCTATTTTGTAAAAAGCATCCTACAAAAGTAACAGCAGAGCTTACAGGTATGTGTTTGTCTTGTAAACTGATCCCTTACTATATATCCCATAGAGGCCTGAAGCCTTCTGTGGGCTGCATGAAAAATACTCTTTTTCATTATATTTATTTTTATGCATTCGAAAAAACTAGTTAGAAATCAATCACCCAATCCAGTTTTCAATCAGTACTGTGACAAATTAATTGCACCAAAAGTGCAATTACGAACCATAGCAGAAATTAATAAGTATTACCTGCTATAAAGATACAGTGCTTCTTATTATATTGAAAACGTCAGTAAAGAATACATTGTTTCTAAACAATACATATCTTTGACAATATCAATTGCCCTTACCATGGTTCCATTGAAATGCACTCGTCTCGGTATCCATGCTGTCTCTCCACAAGGGCATAGGTGTTCCATCAACCCATTACAGTATAAATAACATTTATTGGATAGCAATGCCTTCTGCTGAGCTTGAAGCCGGATCTTAACCACATCTAGTGGTGTCACTGGAATACATAAACATTCTAATGTCTGAACTTCAAGTCCACAACTCCTGAATATATTTATAGGAGTTATAAAATTAAGCTATATTTTTGAACACTAATTAAATTATTCTTTACAAGCTCCTCACTAAAATAGTCGATTCCGCGCAATAAATATATTTACTTTCGTTAATGTCATTGCATAAGGTATTGCAATCAAAGGCAATGTAATTAGATAATTTAAATTCTGCATATATTTATAAGTTTTGAAACACGGTAGTATAACTACATAGGCAAATAACTTACTAAACAACGAGGTTATCAGTGCACCCGAACATGCCGATGCCATTTGCTGAAAAGGCGTTATTCGAAACTGAGGGTCGTCTTCTCGGATCATGGCATTTATTGGTAATATTCAATTTATACGAAATAAAAAATTACAACGCAACAACACTCAAGAAACATTCACATCACACCATAACAGTAGACAACATAATTATGACAGAAGCTCCAAACCGAATCCTTAAAATCGAACGAATCATATGTTTTTCTTATTTTGTCAAAACTGTCAGAAGTATTTTTATATTTTTCACTGACAATATATTTATGTAAAACAAAGAACATCGCTGGCAACACACTTTTACATTTCCTTTACAAATGTCTCCTTAACATTTAAAAATTTAGGTAAAGTTTTAAAATAAAAAATTGAGTGTAGAATCTTCCTAAAAGAAAGCTTGTAAAAACTTCTTAAGATAATATTATATATTACACATGTATACCGCAATGACGTTGTTTGCATAGTTACTTCCCAATTTCTTGCATTTGAAAATTATTCTAATAATATATTAAGCCAAGTTGTTATAATTAATACAACAATAATATCATGTGAAGCTGTAAAATTGAATTATACACAATATCATGTATAATTTATATTTACAGCCTCATGAAACATGGAAGTAATATAAAATGTGCAAATGTCTTCAAACTGATAAAGAAATGGACGAGATTGAACTAATTCATAAGACATTTAAGAATTTAAAATATTCAAACAATTATTACAAAAAGGCAAATATTAAGTTTGGTTAATTTATTAAACTTTGCAAAAGTGTTGTAAAGTGGCATTCTTCAAAAAATATGCAGGAAATTACAATTTTCCACCAATCAGTATTATTATCACAAATGAAAGCAAGAAACGTAAAAATCAATCATTTAATTCTGACGAGGAAATCGAGTATGCTGGCAATATTGCAAATGAATCAATCATTCATTCTCATTCGTGTTCTTGGCTGAACGGACAAGTGGCCGAACAATTCGAAGATTCGAAGCTCGCTCGAACTCACAGCTACACATGGAGGTGGAGGGCGTTACTAAACTATTTTAAATAATAAAAGTTATTTATTGAACAGTGACACAAATCTTTCGGGACTATCCAATTTGTAGATGAAAAATATTTTTTGAAATGTTTTCGTGTATTCCGCGCTCGTTAATGTAAGTACCAGTTCATTTATTTTTGGAGTTTACATAACGTGACACCTGTATTTTTTAGTTTTGTATACAAAATCTATGGTTTCGTAAAGAAAACGTTTTATTTTACTTTTTCGTGCTGTTTATTAAGTGTACGATTATATCAATTAAAATTTAGGATTGTGTGCATGATTTTTGTGTCAAGAATTCCTTACAGACTATTTCCGATATTGACGCACTATATCGATGTACGGGATTTATTAGTTGTTGGCGAATTATTTTTGCTTACTGTAAACTTTGTGAAGATCTCGCGAAGGCTGATATAGTAACATATTAATACTTCTTTCATAATTTTAGTCAGCGTAATCTAGTGCGTTACTTACGCTTCTAAGTTTATACTATAAACTATTGATCGCTTGTAAATCGTATTTACGTAAAACACATTTCATGGAGCTCTTAAATTATTGATAAACAATTTATTATGTAGAGTAAACTGATCTCATGTACACGTGATATAAACGTATACTTACGTGATTTAAAATAGTAACGTATTTATTTTCTAAAAGTGAATATGAACATTTGTATTTTTCGAGTCACAGACTTCAGTTAACGATTCGCTATTGAAATATTTTTCTTAGCTTATATTTGTAATGTATTTTTTTAAACGTTCCTTATCCATCGTTCACCCCTAATGTGCGAGCTCACATTCGCACAGTACCAAGTTATATCTCCCTGCTTTATTTTGCATTTTTCTAATCACTTGCAAACTCTATAAATCAATAACTCCCTGTAGAGGATGAGAGGTTCCCACGTGAGTGTACTGGCTAACATCATATTAATATTGACTACAGTCTGTGTAATACCCAACTAGAAATAGGCTATTAAATGTTATATTATTGCTGGTGGAAAACTTGTGGTTCATTTACTACCTTGAGCAATATTTTTTTATAGATCGTTTTGATTATTTTACTATTATACATTGTCCTTCGTAGAAAGTAAGGCCTTATTTTATGGAGGTGAAAAATTGAGAATTTTTTATTAAGCGTTTTACTTTTTAACAGTGCAAGTTAAATACCTGGTTCTATTTACTATTGTTACTTTGCTGTAACTAACATTGTAGTGATCGCTAGCATAAAACATTTTGTGGACAGGCCAGAAATTAATATCTATTTAATTTAAATAGTACAGAGGAAAAGTAAGAGAATGAAAGAAAATCAACACTTGCATATACACTAACTGGTTTATATTTTGGATTTGTCAGTGTGACATCATTAGAGATGTCGATGCTAGTTAAATTATCCATTAAATACAGATTCATTAATAGAAAATACTTGTAGTATAATTGTGGAGCATTACAAGAAATGCGATAAACTCAGGAAACTATGTATTCATTACAAACTTCTATCTTTGTTTTCCTTTTTCTGGTCCATATAGCATATTTTAAAATTTTTCACTTAAATGATTAGGTGTGCCTTTAACTAAACATTTGTTATTATATGCATACATAAAGTGGTTTTATTGCTCGATATTAATGTGCTCATATGTTCCCAGTACATGTCTTTCTTGTAAGTATCATTCAAGTGGCTTAATGTGTAAACAGGTGGATTTTAAACAGCTTATACAAGAATATGTTAATCACAACCATTAATTAATAATTGTATCGTTAAATGAATTTATGTAGATTAGCATACTGCATATATTTGTGGGCAAAAAAGTTTATATTTACAAGGGGGCCTTATTTTATGATACATACATAACATTTCGTTACAAAAGTAAATAGTTTAACTGTCTAATAAACAGTATATTGGTAGCAAAGTTTTCTTAAATTTACTTCTAAATCATTTTGTATAAGAACCTTAATTATTTTTATTTAGTTTATTAATGAGCACTACCGTCTGAGGAGAGATGGTCTTGTTATACCAATAAGTATTAATTAATAGTCTGAAAATAAAACAGCAATCTCGATCACAGTATATGCCACATTATAACAATATCATAATGCAGTATTAACTCTTGAAATAAATTGAAATTTGTTTATGTTGTGTATTGTGATTAGGCTACATAATTTTTCCAATTTTATTTACCGGTCAATATTTGTAACATTGGCAAAAATTAATCTTGAACCCTCGTCTATTATTAGCATGCCCCATTTGAATTGACTTGGCAACGTTTCTATGAATGTGACTCGAAACGTGTTAACCGGCCCACAGAAATAGCTAAGATTTTTTATTTATCTATACCGTCTTTGACATTGTTTACAAATAATATACAAGATGTTAAAACTGTCATTTTATTCAATATTATCGTGTAATTTCAAACATTTATTCCGTCTCTCTTAATGGACTGGCAATCTAATAATGCTGTAACAAAGATGCTACAATTCTACTATGTTAATATCATGGTCACTAAGTCAATGACCTGCCAAGATCAAATAGGAATCGCCATTATACTAATCATAAGCAGAAATGAATACAATGCCATAGTTATGAGACAATACTAAATCAAGTCTCATGTTATTTGTTAATTACTAACAGCTAACAAGTAAAATAGCATTAATTAAATATTCTGTATTTCGAGCATGGTATTTTGGTAACGGTAACCTCATTTCATTTCAAGCTACATAGTAGTACACGAAGTAAAATGTGTTCATTGTAATTTGGTTGGACTGATTCGTATGATATAATAGGTATATATTCGCTTTCCGCGCCCTAGTTTCAGCAACGTTAATATGACGTTATACAGTTCATATTATAAAACCTACAGCTTAATGTGTTTGATCAATTGAAGCACTGGAGGAAGTTCAAGACATTGCTAATCTTTTTTGTAAAGACCTTCGCATCGACACTAATACGTGTTTACATGTTAGCGAGCGTCAGCTGATCGGAGCGCGAGTAGGTACCCGTTTCGATTCCGCAAAACTTTGTAAATAACGTGAATTTCCATTGAGAACCTTATTGCCACCTCCGAGTATGTGGACCGTGGTTACTTACGGTATTTAAGTGGGTAGTAATTATACACGCACTGTTCTGGTTGAAAGATTTTTTCCTGTCGACATTAAAAAATATTTCAACGAAAAGACGCGGTCGTTACTCGCTGAGCGCTTAAAATCAGCGCGAAAAGCAATGTTAGTAAATTATCTGTCAGCCATAGCTTTTTCAGTACACGAATATTCTTTACGAATATTTACTCCAGCCGATGTTTAGGGATCAGGAAATTCTTAAATATGCGTTTCTAGTCAATCGTAAGTTGTATTTAAATTTGGAATATGTTTTTATAAACTTGCTCATAGTATGTAATTCGTATAAAAACGACAATATAGGCTACCTTTTTCATTGAAATTATTACAATGCTCTGCTAAATGTCAATTAGCAAATGTAGTACAATGACAATGTACAGTGGTCCATTCATAAAAGGAGTACATATTATGTAATTCCTTATAAGTAGATTCATATATTCCAGGAACATATATATCGACTTACTAATAACGGTAGGTACCCATAATATGATAATGCTATTTCTGATCAGAAATTGAACTGATCAATGCGATAAAAATTATATCATAGATAAATGGTAATATCAACGCTTTATCGATTATACGTACGCAACTTTTCCAAGTTTTATCAAAGGGATTACCCGACTAATGAGCGCTCCGACAGTTTGATATCGGTGTATAATAATAGGTTGTTGCGGTCCACTCCAATTATTATGAGCCTTTTGCAATCAAATAGTTTATTTACGTAGGGCACGGAACTTTTTCTTTTCCTATACCTAAGTCGTATTCGTTCGTGTTTTTATAGTGCTTTGAGAACTTTGATTTAACCCTACCAAGTGCAGTAAATGTTATTGGTACAATTATATGAAACTGAGGTATTTTTATGGGTTTAAAATTTAAGGTCATCTAAAAAATTTACCGAAGTTTTCAAAACATGTATAATATTCAAGGAAGGTGTAGGAAGGAAGGATGAAATTCGAATATTGGAAAGGAGATTTTTAACGAGAAACAGACTAATAACCAAAAAGTAAAAGTACCTACGATTCACTGTTTTTTAAGAATAAAGTTTAAAAAATGGCACTTGTGGAGGAATCGATAAATCAATATTGTTTATCTGTATGTATCTTTATCTCCTATCGGATATCTCACCGGTAGTGACACGGATGAGAGGATTAAGCAGGTCAGGATTAAACTAGAAACCGTCATGACGTCAGGTCTTAAAGCATTTGTCCCGCTCTGTCGTCGTCAATTTTAATGGGTGTCATAGGAAGGAGCGCGCTCGAAAGTATGACTAACAGGTTTTGCTTTTCATCATGACTCGCGAATTACGGTCAGGTTTTGAACGCATAGGTATAATCGAAGTATTTACCGCCGTTAAAAAGGCGTTTTGCCTAATATTTCTAAAGATTTCATATTTACTTGATCGTAAATCCATTAGTAAAAGAAATGGCAGCTGGATTTGTGTATGGTGCAACAAATATCCTCATACATTGTGTCGAAGAATATGTCATGTCTAAGGCAAAGACAGTGTTTATTTGTACAAATATTTAGATTTAAAGATTTCAGAGAAATGTTAGATATATGGTTTGATCTAACATTTAGGGCCTGCCCATCTTATGTATGAAAAAATTCCAGTTTGTACCCGTATTTTTTTTTGGGCTGGGTGCAATGTAGATCGAGAGAAATTTCTCTTTTAAATAATTGTTTTGGGTTAGGGTTCGACATAATGACATATCAAGGGGTGGGTTCAGGGCTTAACCTTGTCCAGTTATAATACGCTAACTCAATATTACTGAATCAACGATATGCATTGTTTACGATATCGATTTCAGTCAGTATTTCCTTAACGGAAAGTTATTTCGGGAAAATACAATTTGCGATTGTGTTTAGATGCTGAATTTTCAACCGTGCAAATGTGTTTGTCATAGTTTTACCGTCTGGTTCTATGTGGTTAGTTTTTCGATTGCATCGTTTATTTCTTTTAAAGGCTTGAATTCAATGTATATGTAAATTTGCACAATGTTAACGGTAAAATAGAGCTTGATGTAAACATTTGTGTTAATATCTCTTTTATCTAATCCATATTTGTACATAAAAACGTTTTGTCTGCGCTACTAAGATTGTATATACATTCGAGGAAATAGAAAATGCAGAAAAATGGAAAGATTGCTATTCAAATTCAAAATCAAATTCAAATTATTTTATTCATTATAAGGTACATACATACATACACTTAATTATAGAAGTTATAGATAGATATGATAAGAAATATCATTGCCTCCTGCGTAATGCTCACATACGATTTCAGTAGAAAGTTAAGGTATCTCCATCCATCAAAGGCTTGTCTTTTGACATGTGGTTTTACCAAAACACTTATTTCACTATTCGCTTATTTCACTATTCGCGCGGTCGGAAGACCTCGAAAATTCTGATTGTTTCGTGAAGGCCACGTCGTTATGTAACGTTGGGAACCGTAATTGGAACTATCGATGACGTCATTGCAATCCGTCTGAATTAAATATTACACTGAATATTCTGACATATTCCTATGAATTGCTGATGTAAATTCATGAGAATCGTGAGCAATTTGATCGTCTGTAGGCATGATTATTTATGTAATTGTGACTAATCGTTCTAAACTGCTGACGCTGACAATATTTACCCGTTCCAGTGTTCATATCACTGACACGATGTACCACGTTTTTTTTTAAAATATTCCTAGCGAACTGTACACCAGGATAAATAAAGAGATCAATTAATTCTGTAAATCGTCGAAATTTCTAATGGATTTGGTTTGATATGAAACAAAGTTGTATTTGAACCTGGTGATAATGACATCCTCGCGTAGGTACCTATTGATTGCGGCAAAGTGCCAATACATGCCATTTTAATCCGTATGAGATGGGTTTTTTTTATTACATTTTGTTACCACTGACTCGCCAAAAATGTATTGTACATACGATAACAACAACTTACTATCATGCCAGGTCCCTAATGGGGTAGGCAGAAAGCACCGAGTGCCAAATCACTCTGTCCTTATAAACGTGAAGTGCTTCGTCTACATTCATCACTCACTTCATGCATACACGCCGGTTTCGGAGACTCTTGACTCCTGTGTCAGATATAAATAAATTTGAATTTTATATTGACCAATAGAAGTAAATAATATTGATCAATAGAAGTAATTGAAATGAAAGCAAATAATAATAATAATAATACACATAGATTTGCTGCGTTATAGTTATTTATTTACTTAATTGTTGTATTATCAGTATGATTTCAAGCTCCGGGTGAGATTTTTAACTGATGCTTTTCCATAGATTTCAATGGGAAATAATGAATCTGAACTTAACCTTGAAAATAGTCGTGTAACATTCATATTACGTTTATGGTAAATTGATACACTCGCCGGTCGTCCAGTACATTGGGTATGTATTTTTACTATTCTTACTTGTTTTCCTACAGTGTTATCGTACCATGTCTAATAATTTCAGTCGATATGAGAACGTAACGTTGCCCTGTTTATTTTATGAATCATACATTTCATTAACGCGTTCACTATTCCGATTACGTTCAATTCTTTTGTGGATTAATTTTTACATTAAGGCTAAGAATCATACTGACAATTTAAAATTTGTGATGTCATGTGTATTCAGGTACATATATAAATTCAACGTTCACATTGATTACAACTCGTAAAACTCTAACATAAACCAAAATTTAATTGTCGCTTTAAAATTTCATCCGATTGACCGATAGGTGTTTGTTTATGCTTCTCATTGCGGATAATCTACGGATTGGTTTGCCGATACGGTGGCTATCGCACCTGTAGATGCAAAGTGATTACGTTCATTCGATGCATCCTACTCGTAACGTAATAGCCACGATGGATGTCGTTACACACGTGACGACACGAAAATAATCGCAACACGCTCCCGTGCACTGATCCGTTGAATTGTACAAGGGAAGAATGACTTTTCTAATTTTCTACATAGGAAACAGAACAAACTGCCTCGTTGGTCGGGCGGTTGCTAGCGCGACTGCCGATCGGGAGGTCCTGGGTTCAAATCCCGGGTTGGGTA
>DWDX01003796.1:0-12605 GCA_018245675.1 Agara michaeli
GTCGATACGTGCAATTGACCAGAACGATCAAAAAAACTAAAAAAAAGAAAAAAGAAACGAAGATCCCTGACTATAATCCAGGTTTAAGTCATTTCTTTTGTAATAAGACCGCTAGTATGCAAACGTTCGATCGCAGATCAACCGTGCTGCCTCGGGCTGCCCGGCCAGCTATTTCACTGGGGCGAGGCTAAGTGTATCGCTAGCTGCAGTGTATTACGAGTATAAACATGTTACATATTCGTTTGTTTGTATTTCAATGCGCTTTAAACAAAAATAAGTATTAGCCTGAATAAATGTTTTTTCTTTGTTTCTTTCTTCAAACGAGTCTATTCTCACCGCCGTCCACGGCAACGTACATGGAAAACGTAGCGTGATGCGAAGAAGGACATCCGGATTGAAAAGATCGCAAATTCAAGTTGCTCTAACGATTGCCGAAATTCGAAAGTAGATGGCGCACTAGCAAGAAGAAGAATCGCCCATTGCGACGTTTAAACTGTGTCATAAAAGACCATCTTGGGACCACCCGCGCTTGGGAATCAGATATAACGACGAGGGTCGGTCACATCGGATGGGGGTCATCCGTTAATGGTCTCCGCAGATAGTAATAATAGCAATCTATTCTATCTTAAATGTATATAGTGTTCCGTCGGCAGACATATCGTAACCTCAGTTGATATCGGCCAGAGCGAAAATATCAAATATCGACATTCAGTTGAATGTCAAGGCCACTCGAGTAATAGCAGGTCGGGTGTTAGGATTCTTATTTGGAAATAATATTAGCGCGAAATTACTGGTCATGTTTTTCAATTACAATTCAACGAAAAGAGCGGACCCGTTGGCGATTGGTCATGGTCATCGAAACATTCGCCATTGTTTTTTAGTACAGTTCATTGAGGCATCTATTCAAGTTTCCCATATATTACTGGTGTTGTTATCGTCTGGTACCGATACGAAAGGGTCCACTGGCTACTACCAACAATTCATAATAACAATAATAATAATTAGTACACAACCATAGCATCCAACACACGGCTATCTGATTCCAAATTAGGGAACTAAATGCCTGTGTTATGGTAAGCGGATAACTGCTAACCATACATAAATACACATTATACTATACTTAAATACAGATCTTTTATTACACCCAGACATGGACCAAACGCTCGTGTCTATCACACAAATAGTTGTCCTGTGTGGGAATCGAACGCACGACCTCTGCTTTTGCAGTCAGTGTCTAAACCTCTCTTCCACAAGACCAGTCAAACAAACGAACAAACCGGTCTTCTATCACTGTTCCCGGTATAGATGCTATTACCCAGGAGCACACGAGGCACTTAAAGATTGAGTCTTAAAGGTTAACAGTGCACAGATAAAATACATCCTTTATATGAACGGATACGAGTACCATACACAGTAAGTAGTACATACTTAACGTGAAGCGGTGGACACCGCTAGCTACTTACATTACATACAAACGAAACCCACCGTTGACTTACTGTCTAGATGTTACAAGTAATCCCGCTAATCCCGCTAATACTTAACACACTTCCCCTTACACGGTACACTACAAAGTACGTGTTTGGAATAAAGCGAATATCCACAACTAAACAGCATTTACATATTACGATATAGCGTTAACATGTTAACAAGTAAGCGTACACGAGACTGGTTCGCGCACTGTTAAAGACAGACAGGAACTGACATTCATCTGGGCGCGCTAGATCTAGCAGCACGGTGGACTATTTATAAAGCGTTCGATATTTCGGTTTCATATTGATCTCGGCGCGCGAACCGGTCCCGCAAACATCACGATAAAACGAACGAGACAAACGCAACGGGAAACATTGCAAGCACTCGCGATATAAATTATTTGGAAATTCGTATTAAATTCCTCGATGGAACGTATGGGGTTTATTTTGTTTCCACATGATTTTGCTCACAGGTACCGAAAAAGTAAATTGTACCTATCTGTAAAAACAAAAGTGAGTGAATACTACCATGACGTTTATAGGAAGACCTATGTATATTCATCGAAGGCACCCTATTTACGTATCATTGCTGTACAACATGTTATAATTGAAACAGTAGCTTAGACCGACAAAAATTGGAATGTTTTCAATTAACGTTCAAGAGAACACAGTCTTGTAAATCATGCGAAAACTAATCGAATCTGTAAGTCTGGGAATAGACGCCGGCGAGCGATGGGGCGTATCGGGCGAGTAATCGCACAAGAATCAGACTGTGTATGATACATCGCGGCTCGCTTCAACGAGCGCCCGTATACTTAGCTCATACCTGCAGTATATTAACATGTGGAGGAACGTGGCGGCGTTGACGACCGGCATCCAGCGAAAAAACGATCATTACCGCGGAGGTTAAATGCAATTTTTAGTAAATAAGGTCGCTACACAATGACGTCGGTCGATAGAGTTGTGCAGAACTAATAAAATACCCACTTATCGTTAAGTACGTCCTGAATGTACCTTGCGAATAACGACGCACATATCTCGCCATTACCCTATAGAGTGAGCATAGCTTCTAGATCATTATGTGGACAAAGAAGGAAGTAGTCATTGAAGCGAAGATCATAATTTAAACAGTAGCGGAAATAGGTGCGACTTGTCAATCTTCACATACGTATACAAAGACTCGTGCACATAACGTGCCTATTGCATGTAGAGGCGGCATAGACCGAGGCTTCTCATCGGCTATGGTCCTAAGAAATATGTTTTGCGTGTTCTATTTTCGTCATACGAGATCGTCTATTAAGTCCTCTCTAGTTCCGATATATCGCAAAAAGAACAAACAAAGTTGTCTAAAGATTTACAACTGTGTTCCTCCCGATGGTACGATCGAACGGAGCCGCAAATAACAAATGCACCTCGGCTCGTTCTCGGAAAGTGCATGAATCATATCGCCAATGTCGGCCCCACGGTTCCATTTTTAGGAGCACTTTAAGTGATTCGAAGTGTCACTGCGAATTTACGTCGACGCTCTCGATCTTGGGAACGGGACGCCTCGCTGTTTGCGTACAGAATAATAACATTTCAATACGGTATTCGAGTCTTGGGAAAGTGTACCTAATTGTAAGAGTACGGCAAACGCATGGGCGATATTTGTCACGTTCACTAAGGTAAAAAAATATCATTAAAACTCCACAATGTCATATTATGTTCGGCTGCCGTAGTCGTGATCGTCGCTCGGTCTCTCTGAGCCATCTGCCGTGGACCATCTGGACGGTGTCACATATTGAATAAAAAATATGTATTAACTTATTTTTTGAATAGGACGAGGATAGGTTAAAAAATGACATTATAAAAATCTAAAAGAACAAAAAATATTCCCAAAGATGACCCGGGACAGTATTTCGGGACATTAAAAGAGCCGACCCCAAGTAGATGGTAAAATGGCTAAGGAAGAGATAGGTTAATGAAGACCAAGAGCCACTACGACTTAGACATATCTTTTGTGATGAGCTATTGTAATGCAACAGGTCTCAAACATCTACAGACTACGGCTACTTTGTAATGAACTAGAATGATAAAGTATTGATATCATAAAGCACAATCAGGTGGATTCCTAGTGAGCGACTTATGCCTTATGTAGTTGCTATAAATTGTGAGTTGATACAAGTGTTCCATGGCAGAAGCTGAAAGCTGATGGTATGCAAAAAATATCAAGTAAGCAGTCACCTTAAAGTTGCCAGCGTTCAACCAGGTGACGAGAGCGTCGACCAGCGGGCCGGCGATCTCGTGCGGCACGTCGTCTCGCCGGACCAGCTGGCCGAGCCGCTCGCCCAGCTGCTGCCGCAGCCGAGGGTCCGGCCGTAGGAGCAGCGGCAGCGCGGCTTCCAACGTCGCCGGTTGTGGGTAGTGCGCCATCTGACGACAGTCGATGAGTACTCGATTGTGATCGTGACGACTATTTTTATAGAGTTTCTCTCCTGAATTCTCATAAATGTAAATATTTGAATAGACTTCTTGCTTTGAGTCCGGGTTGGCTATATACGTGAATTTACTAAGACCATTTTATGCGCAGGACAGTCTTCGTCACACACACTTGGCAGGTATGCGGTCAAGAAAGATACTCCTCTCAACGTCAGGGCCCCTGTTGCAGTGTTGCCATTGAATCAATCAAAATCTTCCATTGGCGATGGCCAAAACCTTAAAAACCGTATAAAACATGAAAGCCATCACTCACCTTGTATTACAAATGTTCGAGTGCAAACTTGAAACAATCCACGTTTGTCACTTCACAAAATGTCCGAATCCATGTAACTCTCATTGCACACGCTAGGCGTCGCCACTGTACCCCGCGGCACGATCACTGAACGCAACGATCCCGACACACCGCTATTCACATGTCCGTTCACAAGTAATTTCTAAATTGACAGGACAAAAATAAAAAAAAACTCCGTGAGAAACCCGAGATAATTTTTCGCTACAACCATACACCTAACGCCCCAGCACTGACGAGGGAGAATCCTTAGTAAACCATAGTTGTGTTCCAAATATCTATGAAAATCGTTTTGTAACTATAGTTTCCAGATACGAGTAGTCAATTGTATGTTTATTGTGTTGAAATACTTGAGGTATCTTAATGGGAGTATATTTTATTACCATAATGTTCTTATATGTATTTAATAGAGCATTAATATACATTAAATCGAGATCGACTCTATCTAGATATGGTACACCCACATCGCAGCTATTAAAGTTTATAATAAACATTACATAATATATTCACGAGCATTTAATTAAGAGACAATGCAACATACTATGTGATTTCATTAGCCAAGTACAAGATATACTGTGATTTATTCAGCGGTCCGTCAAGAACAATTTAGGAAATGCTTTCAATTGCCACCTCGAGTGAGGTTCACTTACAAGAATATGGGTCTCGCCTCATATTATCGACATTCCATTTATTGTTCCAACTGTTAGACACCGGTCTCCTATAAAAAGGAGATGAGTAAGGTAACTGACAACTTTAAAAACACTGAAGTTAATTTGGTAGTCATAAATTACCAGACACTGTTCAAATAGTGAGTGAATCATGATATATCCATATTTCAATTTATATAAAGCCTAAAAATATTCATCATGGAAATGAAATGGAAAGGCATAAAATTTAGGGTAGGTCTGATAAAGTAAAACACACTAACTTTGAATGATGATTACTAAATGTATCTAACTAATAGTGTCAAACTGACAACTAATACTAAATGTTAGTAAAATGATGTTTTTATAGTAAAAGTTAAATTCAGTAGGTTGCAGATATGCATGAGTGGTAGAAACCAAAGTACCGTTTTGGCATACAAAAGAATAAGACACAATATGGTGTGGATAAATGGGGTAAGACCCACTCTCCTTGACAGTGAGGTCAAGCCAGTTTATAAAATGGAGCTGATAACATTGCAATTCTGCACTGGACACATGACATCACCTTATCCTGTTTGCATGTACATTGTGTGATAGTTCAGTTATTCAAAGCATATACAAACATCCAGAGGTCACTAGTTCAAGTGTGCCGGTAACGAATAGTCTCTCTAAACACACCGGGCCTAGCTTAACCTATTAAATATACGATTTAATTAACTCTTAAAATTAATTACAATGTTTAAACATTGTTTTCAATGAAATTATTCTCATGTCTCATGATGGAACTCGGCTAATCATTGTTATAATTGTGAGAAATTCTCATTTACTGTTAGTTGTGAATAAACTTTCTCTTGAAACTTGATCTTGATGTGTATTTGAATGTGACTTTATTGATCGGTCTGGTCGTGACATGATATAATTGGCGCAACGCTGGCAATGCCACTTTGATATGACTATTAAAAAATATGTTTTTATAAAAATGCTTCAAAAGCACACTCTTCTAACCTAGTGGTTAAATTTCTGATGCCCCTTTACAAGCCTGGCACGATTTACTCACCTTTGATTTTAAAAGCCATATGCAAATATCTCTTGCTCTATCTACGAGAGGATGGATTAAACAGCCTGATTCCCAGACTCTTATCTGAATACTATGACTGCTCAGTAATTTCTCATGCTGCAATAAGGCAGGTGGCGTGACCCTCTAAGATAGATGAAGGTCAAGAGGATAGCAAGACTAGGCAATGTGAATCAGAGTAATCTTTCATACTTGCCCTCAATAGCTTTGACTAGAGATTGGAATATACAACTCCAAATAATAACAGACCAATTCTACTGTTGTGTCAAGATTTTACTGTAGCAATTTCACCGTTGTCATTCTATAGTCAGTATTGTAGAGACTTTCTAACTTGGAAGAATCTAGAATCTTCTGTACATGCCCTACGTACATATTTTGCATACAACCTTAATTGACATACCTTAAGGATTTCATATCTGAAGGATAACATTATGGCATACAGCTATCAGTCACATAATCCCATAAGTACTGATATTACAAAGGTATTTGTGACAATTTAGCATAGATTATAGATAAGATAAAACCTGTGCTTGCTGCTCTGGACTAAATTATGACTGATATATGTTATTTGATGACTTTATCCAAGTGCTTAGTTCACTTCAATTTATTGATTACTACCTCGGGATGCTATTATAGATAGATTGACAACTAGTTTTCACTATCAATCACTGTTATTATCAATAGCAGCAGTGATAATCAAGTTGCTTCTGTTATGAAGTTCTGTGACATTTTTAATGGTCCTTTCAAGTTTCTAATGGAATGTATCCGTTGAATGGCAAAAATAACTAACAATTGTCATATAGGAAACATATCTATGTTCATTGGAGGTAATTTTGAATTTACAGTCATCATGACTCTTTATTTGTTAACATTTAGGTAAAAGCACCATGGCACTTAAGCCTGACTAGGCTTTGCCTTCCACCTTATACCGAATCTACACTTTCCATCAAACTAGCTAATGACCAGACACTAGTTGTTCCTGTGATAAAAAAAATAGTATTTATTTTTTACATTGGGCAAGTGTATCTAGCAATCGTAATAAGATTATCAACAAAAATGCCTAATGCAAAAACTATGTTCGCCAGATAAGCAATCAATGATTTGTATACACTTTATATTAGAAATAGACAAAGATCAATAGCAGATATTGTATGTTATGTTGTGGACAGAAACAATACATTCAATGGACCTCACTGTTACGTCCACTGTCACTTGCCACCTACATGCCATGATTCATAATCGGTTGAAACAAGTTTATTCAGCCAATGGCTACCTACTATTTAAATTCCATGGCAGAATTATCTCTTTCAATTGTAAACTCTCATTTTATTTAGATATTTCTATCTAACCGGGTGTGAAATACAGGATAGACTAAAGTATTATCTAGTCTCTAGGGAAATATATTCTAGGACCCTCGAAGTCGAGGATGAATGGGCAATATCTGGGCATGCATAGGTAACAATGCATCTACGCTTCTTATCAAGTAGGAAACTGTACAGTTCCAAAACAATTTGGTAACAATTATGGTTATCAATAAAGACAACACATTCTACAATGCAATGGTACTTCTGAAAGTATCTCACACCTTCCAGCCCACTCCACAATATTTACCATTTTTCTTTTCACAAAACAAACAATGTCAACAATAAACATTTCAGTCTTTGCGTATCTGTGTATGTAAACTATGAAAACAATATTTTCATATTACGCACTGAATTTTTCAGTATGGCTTCGATATGAAAATGGTATGGAAATTAAATTTATTTATTAAATTTTAGACAACTTGTGGAAATTATTGTCGGTTTGTATATTTGCTTTTGACAAATAAATAGATCAATTTTCACAAATATTGGTAGTCTCATAAGTCTTAATCCGTATGGAGATATTTTATATATTTAGAGGGTGAAAATATATCATTCTCATGTTAGTCTCAATTGAGTTTCCAAAGACAACTTGATATGATAATGAAATGCAAATTAATATGTAATTGTGGTATAAATGATCATGTAGCATGTTTTAGATGTGTCACAAGATACTCATTATGAGACATCACAAACAACTTGGCGGCACTGGCACTTTCCCTCTGTGCTGCTTCAATTGACATTTATTCTGTGCTGACAACGTGTACATACAGTGCATAGCTGAAAGGGTATTAACTTAATGAACACTGGAAGGTGACTTAGTCACACTAGTGATGGAACTTTATATGCATTTTGTGAAAAAGATTTTACCGCTAAACACATTGAGGGCATATAAAGGTAAGTGCTGAGGGAGGCCATTTTCATATTTTACATTTATTGAACATTAAACTTATTATATTGTGAAGTTGTTTCAACTTATATTTTCATATAAGGAAACTGAAATTTGAAGATAAAGTTTATGATTTATTATGATTTATTATTTACATTACATTTTTTTTCATAACATATATTTACAATTTCTTGGTCTTGGAAGGTCTTGTTGCATGCATTGTAACCTATGTCAAAATATGCTCATTCTTAAGAAAAGTTCTTAAAAAAACTGTTCATTGTTAATAAATGTTATTGATATCAGGATCAAAAATTCTACAAATGAATTGTTAACATTGAAAGAAAGAGAAATCCGTTTAGTCTGTGGAGAAACATAGCACTTAATAGCTAGAATGTGTCTGAAGGAATATTGACATTGATGTTACATAAACAAAATATTAAAATGTTACTTATCAACATCATTTTCGCAGCAGTAAGCCACTTGATGTACAAGAAACTATGTTTGTTTTATAAATTATATTGTAATTAACTGATATTGACATATGGTAGTAAATGCTAAAGGAATAAATGAATGCTGCATCTGTTGGTACTATAAACTCAATTACTTTGCTACAAAAATAAAAAACTAAGCACCTCAAGAGATTGTCTATATTGGAATACTTAGGTAATGAATATGTTGGTACAATTTGAAAAAGGTAAAGTACTATTAGCCACATTGAAGCAGATATAGGTGTGGCAATGGTGATTACAACCAAACACAGTTAACAACTTTAACAATATGATACAGAATGTAAAATCGCGATTTCATGGCGTCCTAAATGCAAGGTCCAGGCCGTAACCCCTATTCGCATAACTCCAGTCTATCACAACACTGCCATACCTTGTTTATGTACCTACATACTGCATGATGTCATCAATAAGGCTCACAGAGAATGCAAAGCAAAATATAGGCTTATGCGCAAACTTCTAACGCAAAACGACCGAAACTGGCCCCGTTAGCGAGGAAAACTATTACCAAGCAGTATTGAGGAAAGTTATAACGAGTAAAAGATGGCATTGTTTTTTTTCCTTCATATATACGGACACGACTTTAGAGAGAGTAATCCGTCATTACTTTTAACGTTCACCACAAATAGACGCGAATCTTAGAATACAGTATCAGCTGTAATTAATTATTATTATCTCGAATTTCCCACCTGATTAAAAATCAGCACCAAAAGAACCAGGGCTTTGTGATCCAATGCAAAAATAATAATCACTCCCACTAGACACCACCTATCCGAAAACACTCAACTTAAATTTAAAGGAATACACTGGCACTTTTGATTTAAAATGATTAGAGATGAAGCAACACAAAAGACAATTTTAACTTGTATTTTCTTCGCGGACAAAATCTCACCGTTTCAAAATCACTCAGAAAATATTCTTTGCTCGCGCATGCCCAACAAAAATTTACATCACGTGACCTGTCATGGCGTCGAGAGTAGTTTTTTTGCAACTCTCCAGATATGGCAGGGCGATGTGTCATTCAGCCTAGCGCTTGTGTGTGTTAAATATTGAAAAAAAATCTAGGTATACGGCATTTGTCGTTTTATAGTGCAGAAGAATAATATTTAATGTAAACTTTTCATTCTTAAAATATCTAACAGGTGTTAAATAAATTATTAATACTTTTACGCCATTGAAACTTTAAGGTTTACGTTACACCAAAAAATAAAAGAATTATATTGTCAGAATAGAACATCAGTTGACCGTGAAGAAATAAAAATTTCAGTTGTATTCAAATTTTTTGTTAAATAATTAAATTTTTAGCTTTACGTGTGAAATGCAAGTATTTTATTTATTTATTTATGTAAATAAACATTGTGGAATGACAGGTTTCCTCCGTTAGGATTAAGTTTGTTTTGCAATTAATCAATTTGTCAACGAATCACCAGTAGATGTCGCTGTAGCTACTATCTACAGAAGTATTTCATTAAAACAGTAATAACTCTGTTACAGGCCTTTTCCTTACGCTGAGAACTGGCAGGGTTGTTCCCGGCCCGATTGCTGTTATTCTACATTCCGATTAATGAAGATGACTGTAAGGTCAAACGCCCACTGTAACGTTTTAGAATATTTAAAATATATGGTAGCATCATCTAGCGACAATTTTGTATCCATTATAAAATAACGTTAAAAATTTTACCAGTAATTCACGTGAAATGTAAAAAAGCAGTACCTTCATATCATTGATTCCTTGTAATAATAAATCCACATGGATTAATACGAAATCATGATAATAACCTCTGCGGAACTTTACTTAATTACAAATATAATAATTATGATTAATTATAATAGAAATTGTTAAATCGAAAGCTACTATATTCTGTTGTTTATATTTTCCAGCACATACCGTCCATGTAATTTATAAAGATGGCGAAAAATGGAGGTATGGTAGCTGTGGTGCAAGGGTTGCGCGATTCGAAGCTGACCGTGACTCTCCTTGATGGCGAGAATCAATATACTTTAATACCTGAAGCTGGTAACATTCTTACATTTTTAATTTAATGAAGTACACCCGTTACTAATTACTATCTCGGTTTCCTTCTAATATTGTCGGTTGGTATGTGTAAGCTTATACGGATTTTTTTTAAATCTGTTGTTTAAGTTCCCCATCCAATTCCGAATCCTCCCGTCAAATACGCATCTCGTCACCAACAATGTGCCACGGAAGAGCGTACCGGTTCAGATGCTAGAAGAAGTAATCGGGAGAATAGTGTCCAAGTCATTGATGATAGATATGCTAGCACGTACAAAGTAAGTGGTACTCCTACCAGCAATAGGTACCAATAATAAACTTTCGACAGTTATCGTATACAAAGTGCTTGTATTAGGTATACTACATATGGTATATAGTTTTATTAGTAAATACACTATAAACTTATCCACTAGGAATAGCGAACTAGCGGTTCCAAAATTGATCCTTGTAAAACTCCTTTTCGAATTTCTTTTTTTTAATTTTCCATATTATAGTTTAGTTTAGTTTTTTGGCAGTGATGAGATCTTTCCTAAGAATTATTCCAGATGATGCACTGCAATGTCAGCCCATCGTCCCCACCACAAAACGTCAGTGAGTTCCCACCGCAGCGATCTGATCTTCGTCCCGGTAATGTTCACATTTATTTGTAGTAAGAAATTTAAACCCCCTTATTAACATAACAACAACGTAGCCAACGTATCTGTAGATGTATAATCTGGTTATTTTAGAGAACGTCACGCTACGCATCTTTTATCATTACGATGCTCATTTGAAAGAGTAACAGTTTGATTCTTGTCACCTCTTAAAGTATAATATAGGAGCTGTAATTGTAGGTCATGATAATTTTGTCGTCGGCGGCTACGGCAGCGGTGAGACGGCTCGCCAAGCCCACAGAACTACCAGTTTTAGAGGAGGCATGTCTTGGCCGGATAGAGGTATTATGGCTTCTTTCATTATTAAATACACGTAATCCGTTATGGAGAAAATGAGTAAGAAGCACAATTTTGTTTTCAGGGTCTGTCTGCGTACCCAAGCCTTCCGTACAACCGGATTCCTTCGCTAATTCCTTACGGAAATACCCCAGCATATCAACCGAGAGGTCAACGGAGATCTTGGAGCGACTGATCAGTTTTACGCAGGGCAAAAGCAGTAGGTCCACATTTTTGATAAATATGTGTTGTGAAAATGAAACATATTTAAGTCATTTTACTTTGCGCCATAACGGTCTCTATGCGCTGGTCCGGTAGGGATTCGAGGTTCGATCTGAGGCGGGCTGATTTCAGATTGATGAAGTTTGGTATTTTCTGTGTATACTGTTTTTGTGTATGTTCAGACACACGGAATAACCATCAGTGTTACTATGAATGTGTAACTCTGCTATAAAAGTAAATCTTTCAGCATCAAGGAACCAAAACAGATGTTCTTGCTCGCCAACGCGCCGCAGCAACGTTTCGGACAGTTCAAAGCAAACATTTGCCGTCGAAAGGAACTCGTCAAGAAGCTGCGGAATAGCAAAACAGAGCTACCAGCCCGACCTTACAGTCAACTGTAATAAGAGAAGAATTGATTACTCTCCGGTTAGAGAAAGATCTCGAAATGCTTTAGAAGGTTCCAGGAATGTACCGATATATTGTAAGAACAATGATGTTAGATGTTTGACAGACACTGCCAGGGTTGTGAAGGAGCTGTTTGGAACTATGAGCTACGGGAATAATCACGTAAGAATTTTATACTGAACTAGCTGTGCCCGCGACTTCGTCCGCGTTTGAATTTAAGTAAAATCTAAGAAGATTTATACAAACGTTCATCCCCTATTTTATCCCCTTAGGGGTGTAATTTATCAAAATCCTTTCTTAGGGGATGCCTATGTCATAGTAGCT
>DWDX01003797.1:0-12605 GCA_018245675.1 Agara michaeli
AATTTAAAATTTGAAAATAAACATTACATTTTTTTATTACTGCCAGCATTAATATTTTGGCCAGTATTTTCTGAACATATGTACATATAAGTGCATATAGATATGTATATTGGTTAGTAGCTATTTCGGTAGTTAAATCTCAATAAAGATATGACAACTGCTGTACGATATTTGCTGAGGTTCAGTTACTTACGCGCTGCCACCATAAAGGCTTCGTGGTGCCTTTCAACACATCCCTGCTGTGTAGCTACCGATATGTCGTAAAAGAAGCTCGGAGCTACAGCCGAATTACTTCAGATTGAGATCGAGGTAATGACCTGTCTAGGTCATTAATTATGCCCCCGAACTACTAAGAAAAGTGGCCGAGTTCTACAACTTTCCTTAGACAATACAGAAAGTGTGAAATTAGATACGTCAAACTAGTTTCTTAGGTTGCTAATTAATCTACGTCAATATTTAGCGAGAATTTAAAACGAAACTGATAAAAGTAAAACGAATAGAATCGTTATCAAAAACTAGGTCTGCAGACTTTATATTTATATTAGCAAAAGTAAAAATTATCCACCATCAATAAATTGGACAGCAAAAATAAGATAGAAAAATAACCTAACCAACATCAATTAAAAGATCAGCCAAGATAGAATATACTCAAATTGGCAAATGTAAAAAAATGCCATCAATAAATACGACAGCAAAGATAGGATATATTTAGATTCGCAAAAGTAAAAACAACCACCATCAATTAAAAGATCAGTAAAGATATTCCATTTGCGAGCAAATCCACAAAAGTGTTTTATGAATCTCCAAACAATGTTTTTTACCCTGCGGTTGAAGGGCTGTGACCTAACACCCTTTTACATCCAAACCGCAGGTCCGGATTCGTTAATTCAGTTAACGGTCATTTATTTACCGGATTGTCTTGCCACAAACGGCTGAACAATGTGCTTTGGGTAACGGTACAGTTAACAATGTAAAAATAATAATAACGATAGGGTCACTTCCACACGCGGCTATCTAATTCTAAATTTGGCAATTATACGGCTGTGTTCTGGTAACTATATAACTAATAAACATACATAAATATGAATATAACACCGAGACCACAGAAGAATCAAATTTGCTCATCACACAAATGTTTCTTTCTTGTGGCAGTTGAACCTATGTCCTTTGAGCAATCAGTCTCTAATCATTAGACTAATAGGCCAGTCATACTACTTAGGCCTGCATATTATATAATTGGTAGGCTTGGCACTGCTACTTAGGGACTCAAATCCTGTACAGTGAACTAACTCTGACGATGCTGTGAATGCTGCTGACTGCAGACCTTTTTTTTTATCAAAAAACAGTTAATGTATTTGATTTCTATTGTAAATATATTGATGCTTTTACACTGCTAATTTGTAAAAAATGAAATCAGATTAGGCTGTTTCATACAGTAATAGTACTAAATCGTTATACGTCCAGCAACTGGCCAGCGCGGATTGGTAACAAAGTATTGAGGTCAATAGAATAATTTGATTTATCCTCTTACAGACTGAGCGCTGGCGTTGTTTAAATCTAGATTGGGGTCACCTTGCCCGTAACTATGATTAATAGGAATATTATTGACCACATATTTATATGTAGGTATGGTACGGGTCCTCGTACAGAGAGCGGTTAGGTGATGATGGACTCAACAATTTCACTATCAATATTATTGATGCCAAGTACGTGAAGTATCTGGAATCTACATATATATACAACTGTGTGTGTGTGTGTGTTAGCAGTTTCACGTAGATTCCTTTAATACGTAATCTGTCCTGCTTTCATTTAAGATTAATTAGTCACGTATCCTTAAATGCGATATATTAAAGCACTTACTAAATACAAGACATAAAATAATGATGTATAAATTAATCAGGTTTGTGTTAATAATATTCGAAAACTTTTATTTTAATTTTAATTTTAATGAATTGCAACATGTACTATTACGAGATTAAAATACTCTTTTCTAATGTATTAAAATACTTTCTATGATTCGGCTAAAATATTTCTTGACGGTAATAAATATTGTTTTACTTCTTAATAATGTAACTTTGATTTATTTTTTAAATATATGTGTTTAATGTTAATTATCCAGCTGTTAAAGTTCTTAAGGTGCATATATACGTAAACATGTATCGGTATTGCGAAATGATTTCAAATTCCCAAGCAATTTAATTTAAAACTTTTGTCTGCAAGATTTTAAACAATTGTATGTAACGAGAAGATTCAACAATAGCGAATGCACTAGAACGAAAGTTAGGCTGCTCACATGCGAACAACAAAACAGCGATTCGCAACGACTTTTTTAAGAAAATATTTTTTTCGGAAGGCGTTATATTGAGTAACGGTTAAGTATATTTTTTTAGGGAAGGCGAATGTCGAGTAAATGTTAAATAGAAGCTTTATGTTAATGTTATGGCTATTTTAAATATTGCCAGATTTTATCAGAATACTATATCGAGAATGCCACTAGGCATTAAGTCCGCCCTTTGTACAACCTTTTAGTTTAAGGTGTCATAAAAAAGTGTAAATAAAGAAATAATACTTATAGATACATACATTCTGATTGTGTCCGGCTATATTAATGGTCGCTGTTCTAGAGAAACCGAGGATTTCCTCCCTTTTTATCGACCAATCATTTATCCTTCTGATTTTAAGAGATAAATGCAAATAATATCCAGGTGCTCCTCAAATATGACCACATTTATCCAGAGCGTATGCTCTGGTTATCTGGCAGCTACAAATACTACGTAATATACGTATTATATATTTTTAAATAGATACAAAAAATGCGGATGGGAATTGAACCTCTAAATCAGAGGCCCTGGTCATTAATTGCTGTAACAGGCCAGCCAAGATTAGTAAGCTTCTCACAAGCTCTCAGTAGTATAGTAGTATAGTGCGCGCGACGCCGTAACTCAAACTCCGCACACACCGAAGTATGTTTTCCCAGTATCGCTCAAGTTAATATTCTCGGAAAGTTTATGCAAAATCTCGCTTAAAATGCGCCCAGCATGACTTTGCCAAATTAGTTTTGGAATTAAACTCTTTCACTTTAATAATAAAATACGTTTGTTAATAGCTTGATAAGTTACGTCAAAGTTAAGCATGAAAAATTTTATCTCTAACATTATTATCAGCTACTCGAATACCTATACGTTAAGTTACTTAAATACAAGATGTAATAGTGATCGGTCCTATCGCCTGGTATTGTGTGGAACTATTCATGACATTTCTATTACTGTCTATTACTGTGATTCTAGATCTGCGTCTTCATTGACTGTGTCCTTTTACGTCTAACTTTTGTTACTTTTTTTGTAGTAAGTATCCTCAACTCCACATACTTGCCGCCGTGTCTTTTTAGTTTTTAATGCTCCTTAACAACTAGTAGCTACAATTGTTTTTATTTCTTTTCTACACTCTATTCATCGTGTTTATTAAGCCCTTAATTTTCCCAAAGCTAGAATCTCCGTTACTGATACCTGTTAATGTTATAGTATTCTATTCTGTTTGTTAAGATTCTGTTCATTCTGCATACGTTTTGATGAATTGAGATATGGTGTGTTCGTTGTCATCCATGTAATGAATGCAGATGACTTCAAGATTTGAAACTGCAACAACTGCGTTTCTGATACAATGAGTGACCTTGCAAAGCAAATCGTCGAGGTCGAGCGCGTTTTGCTGCCAAGATGACTGAATTTGAATCGTAACACAAGCGAGATTAGGTGTATTTCACATTGAATAATATAGGTATAAAGAGATGAAATAAAATAAAATAGTAGTAAATTCTTAACTTGTCGGCACGATCTTATGTAGGTGCATATAATAATCACAGAACAAACAAATTTGCTCATCACACATCATTACACACATGTTTGTTCTGAGTGGTAATCGAACGCACGACCTACGGTTTAGCAATCAGAGCCTCTAACCAAACGACCAAGAGGCTATTAAGGCCATTTATAAATGCAAATTAACATAGCGGAGTAATGTTTAAATATTTTTTTAAGACGTATTTACAAATCCATACTCAAATTGTCTGTCTCGATTAGCCTCTTTACAATTAGCTTGAACCCAGAATATTTATCCTTTGTACAGTATATTAAACTGCTGTGTCTATTTAAAATACTTCCTTAATCAACCCGGAAATGAGTGAAATAGGGAATGAAAAATAGCGTGAGTAATATTCAGATCTTTTATTAGAATTACTACATAGAATTTAAAAGCTGGGCAACAGTTATGCATGTTTATATTTTTTCTAATTAACTTCACTGTACAGACGCGAAAGTAGAGTTCAGCGCTCATTTATCACTCCCAAAAAGAAAAGTCATTTATTCCATCGACAGCGGAATTATAATGAGGAAGTCGGTAATCGAGTTGTTAATGTAACGGACGGAGCGCAATTTTGGAAGTTTTTAATGAATATTATCCGACTGTTGGTTGCGTGCATATTTTATGAACTACAACGGCTTCGTTCATAGGGCTCGTTATTATGCACTGTTAAGGACGCTCCCTTTACGAGTTCATTTCATGATTGGGGTTACTCGTATTTTATAGTGAAGAAAACTTATAAATATATTAATACACACACATACGAGCACACGCACACGCGCACGAAATTCCTTCTTTAGACGTCTGTCTGCATCAAGAATTCGTTTCCAAGTGCTCATATTTCGACACGCCCCATTTCACCTGTGGAACTATCCCCACCACAGCATAGAAAATCAGTACATTTAGAGCACAAACCCAACACGGTACAATACAACAATTCAAGCATAATGTTCCAAAACAATTATGTTATGGAGGTTCCTCCATTGTGTATTTGTTTTGTGACGCATCAACAAGTGGTTTTAATACGAAATATCACTTGTAAAACGATACTAGTTTTACAATAAAATTATATTAAAAAATAAAAAATAAATCAATTAAAATGGACTTCAGCAATGTAAATAATTATTAAAATAATGCAATACAAAACTCTTTAGTGCTATAAAAGAATATCTATACATCTGAAAATTATTAGGAATAATCACTTCATTTTACATAATGTAAATGCGTATCGTAACATTCCGTAAATATTCCGTTCCTCGAATCTAAACAGAGTCACGGACCATTAAAACACCAGTATTATTATTATAGAAGCGTATTTTACCATTCGCGTGTACGAACGTTAAGCTTAAATGGTTCTGAATTAATATATATGTATATTTTACATTCCACGAGGGAATCGGAGTCATAATTCTCACGGAGTTATGCCGAGTGCGCTCAATAATGGATAATGTATAATAGTTATCGTTAACGTTAACTGTTTACCCTTCTCCGTCATATATCCACCTATTTATCTAACTCAACTTTACATAAAAGGACAGAGCGGCAAGTATAGATAAAATTAAACGGTCATGATAGGTAAAAGAAATAATTTAAGCGCAGTAAAAAAACAATTTTGTTATGACGAAAAATATCTTCATTGTAAAGCGACGGCTTTAACATTGAAATCTAAGTATAACGGCTGCTTAAGATATTCATATTAGTCTGAAACTCTCATGAAAATTAATAGCTACAAATATAATACGTCGAATGAGAGTCGAGTGGATATATTTAAAATATCTAGCTCGACAATTATACATTTTAATATGTATCAATTTACTAACCAAAATTCCTAGTACAGAGTATGAGATCAAAGCTTACATAACGAGTGTATTTCTTTGTACTTCATGAATATTGCTACAAATGAAAAAAACACAATCCGGGACTGAATGCGACACCGGTGCGAGAGTTTGACGAGAACGTACCCACTCCATAAACTCCGGTCAATCGTTAAATTATACTTATCGTAAACTTTCATGGGAAGTACGTATAATGTGGATCTCATCAATCATTTTCGCGAAGACTAAGTTGGCAAGACCACTCGGAGTACTTCGGGAATATATGGACATGCTATTCATTGCGAATCGATTTCCATACTGGTGAAGTCATTCGAATGATTTATCGATATGTCCACGCCGTGAATGCCCGTAGACGATCAGATTAGCGGGTATAATTTAGGGTGTGCGTTTAATTTAGCATAGATAAGGGATTCCCACTAAGTCAACGTGACATTTGCACGTAAATGGTAAGTAGATATTATCGTATAAGAAGTGCAAAATTAAAATTCAGACCTTCACATTTAGTAATATTCTCCATTGTCCATTACCAGAGTTAGTCCAGTGTGCGATTGTGGTTGAATTTGGACTTGTGATTAATCTCACTACATAGTATAAAACAAAGTCGCTTTCTCTGTCTCTATGTCCTTATGTATGCTTAAATCTTTAAAACTACGCAACGGATTTTGATGCGGTTTTTTAAATAGATAGAGTGATCGAAGAGGAAGGTTTATATGTATAATAACATTTGTATAATAATATATGCGAGGGACGAAGTCGCGGGCAAAAGCTAGTTGTAATAATAAAAACTAATCAACACATTTATAAAGCTACCTGAAATGCGAATAAATCTAAGAAGCACAATGTTAACGACAAGACATATAAAAAGTAACTCTACAATTGGTAATGTTATGCACTTTGCGCACTAACGCGTGGCATCCCGACAATCTTTCACACTGGCTATACTGGGGTGAGTTATTCATGTCTATAGACTCACGCCCGGTTCACGCTCTGCTGGTTCCGCTTGTAATTCTGTCACATATTGTCACAAATGCGACCAAAATTACACTTTGATAAATATACCGAGGAGTGATATTAATGATTACTTTACTAATCCTTACTGCTAGGCCGTTGATAGACTTGGTGGTTTACATCCTCTCAATGCCGAGGATCCAAAAGTATACTAATGTGGTTGCAGATTCGTGATGGTAAGAGAGTCATTTGTGGGACGTTGATGACGTCATTGACCCTTTGTCACATAACTCTCGAAAAATACATTCAACATTATACATGTACTAGCTCCGTCCGCGTGGAATAGTGATTTTGAGCAGCATTTTAATTTTCCACCGAGAGTGGAAAATTATTAAATCGCTACTGAAAAATATGGGTTGGTGGTGGAGGGGCGAAAATTGAGTTGTATGTATTTTTTATTGCCGAATCTCAAAAAAAAAATTGTCCAAAAAATAAAAAAATATATTTTTTGGGGTGGACCACCCCTTATCAGTTAGGGGCATGAAAAATAGTTTACGTCCTATTCTCAAACCTACTGAATGTACAAACAAAATTTCACAACAATCGGTCGAGCCGTTCCGGAGGAGTTTTGTTACAAACACTGTGACACGAGAATTTTATATATTAGAAGATGTATATAAAAATTGGGTGCGCTTACATAAAAATTGTCTGTAATAAACAGTTTATTACTAAGTGCAAGTAACAGCAAAGCCGCTAGTTTCTGTAGTCAGAATGTAATATGCATTTACCGCCATCCCTCTGTTTTTAATTCGACTGTAAATATACCGACATTGGCCAAATAAAACGAGACTAATCTACATCGATATTCGGACCAAATTCTAAAGCACTCGCTCAGTAAGTAACGTTTCGAACAACCGATTTTAAACTTGCAAATTTTATCTTACCGAAAAAGCTATTTTAACTACAATAAATGGTTACATTAAAATACAAATGTATTAAAAATACAAAAATATATACTTTTTATTTTCATGTACATAGTAATTAAATAACGTAAAAATTAAGTTAACGAGGATAGATTATAATAGTTCACAATAATTTTCAAAGGATTTTTTTTTTTTTTAATACAAAAAAGAGTTTTATACCTCTTTCAAACCGCTTATAAGGCAGGCGGGAGGATTGTTTCATAAAATAGAAGGCTTTAATCAGAGCGAATCGAGTCACGTGCACGTAAATGTGATTTTACCATATAATAAAGTATCAAGTAATGCCCTCAGATCTGGACCATCCCTATTAATTATTCCGTATAAGGTGGCTCGTATAAATGAATTTACCGCTTATTAAAACACTTCAAATTTCACAACTAAGACGATCGAGTTAAATCGCCTTCAAGGTACACGACACGATCATTCTCCGTCGCACATATTAATGTAGAGTTCGACGCTAAGTAAATACACATACGTACATAACATCGCGCCAGGTGCCTAACGGGGTAGGCAGAAAGCACCGAGTGCCAAATATCTCTGTTCTTGCCAACCTGACGCGCTTCGTCTACGTTCATCATTCTCTTCGTGCATACACGCCGGTTTCGGAGACTCTCGACTCCTCCGTCAGCCAGTATCTGACCTATTTGTTCGAGATAGGACAGTCTCGGTCTCCCTCGGCGCCTACATCCATCAACACTCGCATTGTATATCCGCTTCGTTGTTCTTTCATCATCCATTCTTTCCACATGCCCGAACCAGCGGAGCATTCTCTTTCTCATTTTCTTTCATTGTTACAGCAAATTATATTTATGTAATTTAATGATAAACTGGCTTAGTAGAGTAGTTAGATGTGCGTGCCGGATTGAACTCCAGACCCCCGAGATAAGGAGCTAAGATCCCCGCCACGAAGCTATGCCTTCTGATTTCATAGTTGAATAGATATTGCAGCTTATTAACGGAAGTTCATGCAGTTGTTCATTATCATATTGTAAGCTTTATAAATAAGGCTTCTCAGATAATATTCATTGTGTATGTGATATCCCTGAAGCAGGAACGCAGATAAATCGTCGATATTTTTAAATGCTTTAAGGATAAAATTATAGATAATTTTTTACTATACGGATTTAATTGGATAGTGAATTCTCATATCGCATAATTGCGTTTATTCCTTATTTTTCTATTAGGTAAGATTAATCATAGTCGAAGACAGAAATAACATAAAATAAAATTGAAATAATATAATATTCTCTTACAAACATTTCATTGTTATTAATATTTTTTTATTATGAAATTCTCAAAAATAAACCTTTCAATATAATATTCATACTTTACCTAATTCGTTATAGGTAAGTATTATATATTATTTCATATCTTTTTTCTATAATATCATCGTCTTTTCTTTTTGTGTGTGTTTCGTTTATGCAAGCACTTATTAATAATATGTGCAGTATTAATAGTATTTTTAATGTGTACATCTTCGTTTTTCTTATTGCGTTAAAAAAGTTTTCTACACCCAATCATCAATAACTTTTATGTAGGTGCTACACGCAGTGCGATTCTATTTTAATTACGTTTTATTCAGCAAATAATAATGAGGATTAACATTGAATTTTATAAAAATTATGTATAATGTGCACATACAAAGGACTTATTCAAATTTCCTTTTCTACAATTTTTATTTTTAAAATACTCGTTATGTTTAATTCTGTTACAAATATTTTAATTGTAAAATGAGAACAGCAAAAAGCAACAAATTAAGCAGAAATTTCTATTTGTAAAATTACCTGCTGATTACAGCAAAACATTAAAAAGAAAGCATTTTACGCTACTCGCTCATAGATGGCGCTGTAAAGTTAAGTGTATTAAACGGTTATTTAATTTTTTGTACTATTTCTATATTATAATATATACAATATTATAAGGAGAACAAAATAACAATTTCGTTCTGAATTTTATAATTAGATACAAATATTTTTTCCTATATTTACTTAGTTCTAAAAACTTTTGACAGATGTCGCTGATCGTGGCTATCTTTCTAATAAGAATTAAGGGCACGCGCGGCGCGTGTTATGGAATTTCCGTTCTATTTATTATATTGTTCACGGTTCATCAATGGTTAATCAATGCCATTAATTAATCCGTTACAATCACTTTTCGATCGCTGTGCAATTCAAACGAACACTAACTGGTCTAATGTTACTAACAGTCCCATTGCTGCAGTCCTGTTGCTATTGAATACTCACCAACTAATTCTTATTAACACCTATTGCTAACTGAATTCACACTACCATTTCCCTTCATATAGCCCTATTAGAGGTCGGGTGAATATGTCCATGGAAGCCAGCGGTCACTGCTGGTAATTGCTGCCTGCTCGTTTGTTATTCTCTTAAAATAAAAAAAATATGTTGTTTATATAATTCTACAGTGTTAGCATACCAAAAGAATATACTGATCAACAAAATGATCACCACTGCTGTCCAACTGCACCTTGTAATAAGTGTTAAAAATCGGACGAAAATCAACCAAACACAAAACAAGTCTATAACCGAATAGTTTTACTGAAGACACAGAGAAACGTGGCCAACGTGGCCCGGCAGAGTTCACGCATCTTTAAGAATATTGTGAAGAACTTGTAGCTGGCAGTTCTTCTCGCGTTGTTATATTTCATTTCAGTGTGTTAATATGTAGTTAATTTTCGTGTACCTAGTGGATATTGTTAATCTTTATCCTAATCGAAATTATCGGTTTCATTAAACTTCTGGGCACCGAATTAGTAAATTGACGTACTAGTGTAAAGAACTGAAAACTTTTGAAAGTGAAAAGTTGAAAAGTGTTTTCTTTGTGTTTATGTATTTGTAAAACAATCTATAATCCTTTTCGGACACAATGAAAGGTTAGTAACAAATCGGTACGCAGTGAAAAGACCCGCCAAAATCCCGTATTACGAGAGCCTCCAAGCGTCAGTTGCGTGTTACCGTGCGCCATTAAATTAATTCATCGAGCGCTCGTCCATCGCAATGATAATTTTTCTATCCGCAAATACGTAGCTTGTTATACGGAACAATTATGTAAAGCCATGATTAATCACAACATCAATAGCGGACCCGGCCGCGCTGCATAGCTCTATTTACTCTGCATAGCGGTGACATCTCATTATATACTATGTCTATGTGTACTATCTATCTAGGATGTCCGCACGCAAAAATTTAGCGCTAGGTGCTTGCCCCCGGCGCCTAGTATACACACGCAATTGCCACCCGCTCACCCACACACGCAAAACATCAAGGAGTGAGACTGCGTGCGAGAAAAAGACAGGCACAAAAAACACCCGATGGTGTGAGGTGTTGCCCCCAAAAAAAGCACCAAAAACGCAATCTGCGCAACTTTCCGGCGCAGAATCGTTAACGACTCCCGCTCTCTTTATCGTGCACGCCGTGCCTCCTATATTTCTATTTTTTCTCCGTCACCTATTAGACGTAAGACGATGTAAAGTACAAACAAAATACGACTTTAATTCGACCGCGCACAGAATAGTATTGCGTCCGAATTTGCTGGCGTATAACTTTAGCGGCTGGCGGGAGACGCACACATTCGCACCGGAACAGAAAATAACGATCGCATTTTTGACCGAAAAGGACGGACAGATGGCTGAAAAGAGAAGAAAAAAACGACGACCATTTTGCTTGGCGCACCTACGACGCGGCGAGGTGAGGTTTATGTATGCGATCTTTTTTGAGAAAAAAACCGAACCAAAACAAATGCACGTGGCCGGGTGTTATGACCGGCGCGGGAAAAATTCGCCCGTTCGCTAAGAGATGCCGTTGCTGGCGCATTTTTTTCGAGGGCCATTTAGTTATGAAAAAAATACCGTGGCGGCGCGCGTGTCGCGACCCCGCGTTCAAACATTTCGTATAGAGAATTTTGTATGACACTGATGACAAATGAAATTTTATAACATGCGTATTAAACAGTTACGTTGCTTATTATATTCATTATAATTATTATAGTCTGGCAATTCATTAACACTTAAGAATATAGAGATAGTTACGGGCATGCGTTGTAATTAAATTAAACATTGATTAGAAAAGTTTCTCTTTAGAAATTCGGCAAGCTAAGGGCTTAAATTCACTTATATGATACATAGTTTTTGTACTAGTTAAATCCGGTTTGAAAAAAATCATCCTGATTTATTTTAAATTATTTAGTAATCACTGTAGATACCCAATTAACGTTACTTAAAGTAGCTTAACACACGTCAATAATATGATTGGGTGTGTTCGTGACTTTTTTATCTTTCTTGCAGCGCTTTTGAAGTTACTAAGAGTCAATAACAGATGGGATACGAAGGTATGTAACTAAGACTAATACTTAATTACCTGAATTTATAACATTGTCATTGAAGCATGATAGGTTTGTAAGGAAATATACATATCGGTAGGAAATATACATATAAATAGGCATTCGGTTAATTTCTTTACTTCAATTTTTTATATTGTACTTTATTAACTTTTATTTGTACGTCGTAAAAGGCAAAATGTGGCTTGAACTAATAAACCTGTAACATCTTTATGTGTAACCATATTTGTGCAAATAAACGTATTTGTCTTTGTCGGTGCTTGCTGTTTTAGTAGGACCTAACGTGATAGCATAATAATAAATAATAATAGTAACATAATCTTGTCCAAAATTAAAAAATAATGTAAAGTTTAGCTGGTCATTGAATATTGTAAAATAATTAAAACAAATCATGTACATGTTTACGTATTAAAATTGATATTCATTGTGATAAGTCAGTAATCATAATGTTATTTATTTTGTTTAAAAAAAAGTTATTTACGTTGTTGTAGAATACATTCCTTAGGTAATAGTTACAAACGTAGGTAACGTTACGCTTTTGTTGGAATATTATTTAATCTATATATATATATATATATAGGAGATTTCCACGTATATACTCACTCATCACGATATCTCGGGAACCATA
>DWDX01003798.1:0-12604 GCA_018245675.1 Agara michaeli
CAGTACCCAACCCGGGATTTGAACCCAGGACCTCCCGATCGACAGTCGCGCTAGCAACCGCCCGACCAACGAGGCAGGCAGATTTTATAGTTCTGTGTAAAATGTTTGTAAAGGACTAATTTAAGCAATGACTGACCGTTGGTCCAGTAGTTACTGAACCTGACAGCTGAGGCGGGTGTTCTAGGTTCTATTCCCATTCAAGACAAATATGTATGTATAATGTCTAATGAGCACGAGTTTTTGTTCTTTGTGGGTGTAAATTATCTATCATCATATAAACATTTATTTTTAAAAAGGTATATGTATTTTATCAGCTTTCTGGTTACGATTAATACTACAGATTCTGCATATCTAAGATGGCCATGTGTGAAGTTGTACCAAAATATTATTTCTCAATTTATTTCCTTTTAATTAGGCGCGTCAGGTTTGAAAGGACAGAGATGTTTGGCACTCGGTGCTTTTGCCTACCCTGGCGTGACGGTATGATGATGATGATGATGATGATGATAATTAAATGCGGTGATGTATTTTGTATTTGGGTTTTGTAAAATTTCTGTATAGTTTCCATTCTCATGAGCCGCATGACCAATTTTAAAAACGTTTTTCAATAGGTCCAATTCTTAGTTGGATTTTAAAAAACACTTTTCTCAAAGTGTAATGTTTATGCGATAAACACACGAACGGGTGTAACAGCTTCTTGAAATGCTTACAATGCTAAAAACGAAACAAGTGTCAGAGAATGAGTGTTAGGATTTTATTTTTATAGCTTACAAAAGTTCACCGTTTGATTTACGTTCATGTCTTTGTTACCTTTGGGACGTGAACTGCGAGAATTCGTTGCTCATTTTCATTCTGTTAAGATAGACTATGCTTTTCTATTATGTAAGAAAAAATATGTTATATTACTTAAATTTATGCAACAGCTAAAATAGTCTTTAAATAAATTATACAAACAATTCCATTTGGGATAAGGAATAACTATAAATCCTATTGAAAATAATATAATATGTCCTAATAGGATAGGTCACTTTGACGAATAATACTCGATAAACTCAGTGATATTAATATCTCATGAAAATGTTGATCGAATTAAATAAATTACAGTACATACTTCTATTATCGGATTACTAAAACGTTAGGTCTGTGATGTACTGGGACTCTGTGACTAAACAGAATAATGCCTGGAGTTTTAACTCGTAATATAGGTAAAAAGTTCATATAATTTCAAATGAACCGAATGGATACAACGATGGATTCGATTTGGGGGTTACTAATAAGATTAAACCATAAAACCACTGTACAGGCTTGCTGTATACACAACTTTATTATCCCAATTTATCTTCCCGTGATGCCGTCGCTTATTTCGAATACTGCCTCGAGCCCGACGTGGATGTGGATTCGTATTTGATAAGTCGAGCGCAAACTTTTATTCCCTAGACCCGAACGTACAGTGACTCGAATTGTAAAAGATTTTAGCCCCTTACACGGCCGATCTTTTGTCGTGTGTTCGAAAAACCACCGGCACATCGTAATATAGCTTAAAGAAAACTGTCATAAATAAAAAGTTATGATGAAACGCTTTTGTTATAAGCTTGTTTATTTTCTGTACCGTGATTCCGCGATTGCAGTTTTCAAGTGCTGTTCCATTTTCTCGACATAACAACTTTTTTGTTTTGTTTCCTTGAGTACAGTTTTATATGTTGTCGTTATATAACTTATCAATTGCTCAGACATTGGGTTTTGTATTAAACCCGTTTGAAATGTAATCTTTCATGAATTTTTTTGTAGAACACAACCCTGGTACTAAATAGAAGAAAAATCTAATTTATTGTATATTTTTATTTTAAAATCCTTTGTTAGCTCGTCCCGTTTTACTTTGCTTAATTGCCTCTCTTCTCTATATTGATACATTTGTGTTATTTTAGCAGAGCATATAAATAAGTCAGAGACCTCTAATATCGGATTTCACTACAGTAGACATAACAGAGATTAGTTTTGATTTGCTCTTTGTCTTGCGACCCACGTTCGTAGAACTCTAGGTCAAATTTGACTGAGTTATTTTATAGCTATCTTTGTCTTAAGACAACATATTATAGGGTATATTTTCTAAGGATTTGTAAATATCAAAGCCTCGACCTATTTCAGGGTCGCTCCACATTTTCATGTAAATTCGTTTCGGCACTCCGATTTCCATTACGCTTGAAGATAATCTTTTGTTTATGTCTTTGTTTCATCTTGTTGAACTTCCGCAATCAACTGTTTTCACCATCAGAGAAATACAGACGTTGAGAATATAAGATGACTAAAACTTTTATCAGGGGTTGAGTAGAACTCAAGTAGTTGAAATGTCAGTAATAATACGCTTTTCTTCTTATAAATCTGTATATGTATAATCTGTAAGGAAGTTAAACAGGGCTGCATGATGATGTGCATAGGTCTCATAGGCATCATTCAAACAAAATAGGTCAGTCACTACATCAAAGTCAAATATAGTGGAATTTGACTTTGCCAAGGCCACATACCGTTCGTATCATGAAATCAAAGCTGATTTGACGATACGAACATAAATCCCGGACAAAAGTTATTTCAAGAATGGGACCGATCTTCCTTTACTTAAATAAGTTTTATCTATCAAGGTAAAAAACCTCATAAAATAAGTAAAAGAATCATTTTTATTGTATATTTCGCTTCATGCAAAGTTCCTAAGGAGATTCCAATAATCACGGAATACTTAATTTATGTAAATAAATCCAACCAATACACTTATGTAAAATAAGGTCCAAAGTTATTATCCAAAAGTCTTGGACTTTTAAAGGTGGAAACCAGATCTAAAATTAGACCGAGTTCTATCCTTATTCTTAATAAATTATATATCCAGCAAACCTTCTTGTCTCTAGGATACCTATATAATTGTTTAATGATTTAATAAGTTTTTAATGATGTATCTGTCGGCATTAAAAAGAAACACTGCATGCATAGTCGGATCTTGGCACACTGCCGTGCGTCTAGAATAAAATTTTTTTGGAGTGTTACAGAAATGTCAAGAATGACATTTTTAATCTCTGCAACCCGACCGGTAAAAATCAGTCAAGCTGTCCGGCATTGGATATACTTGAAGCATGAGTAGTGCGCGCTTCGAGTCCCCTTTGTCTTTGTCATATACGCACGACTGAGCGTTAAGCCGATCATTCGAAAAGAATAGAGAGGCAACTTCGATAGAAAATGTTGTTTTAGGCAATAATTGGCTTCCACCCTTCTTTAACGGTTGTGTGAAACATTGTGATAACCGAACTCATTCGGTTATACAAAATTTTTGATTTGCAATTGAGAGGAAAGAAGAAAATTATTTTTATAAGGCTCAATAAATGTTCCATTGCTGTTGTATATGATATATGCATATTTATAATTTTTTGTCAGTTTTATCTATGTACGAAATTATTAATGAGTATTATTGTTCAAAACCAAGAACTTACGCGCTGCTCAGATCGACTGCAGAGCATAGCTTTGCTCGCCAGAAGCATTTATTTTCGACATCTCGGATACTGCTGTTATCCCAACCGATTTGACGATAAAAATTTTGAAGCAGTTTGCCATATTTCCGGTCCATCGTGAAGAGGGTTTTGGTTCGCTTTCCAAATAGATAGACATGTGTATTAAGAGTTAAATATATGTATAAATCATCTAGATTATATGTTTATCTCTATGTGTAAGCGAAATTGTGTTTCCGATCCACTACCGTTTATTTATTTATTTAAAAAATTGTTATAAGTGACATCTGAAGAAAACATCAAGAGCTTATTTTTAAGGTGAATAAACCTTCTATCTAGGAGTCTAATATGATAGTAATGTAAATAGGTGCAGATATTCGAAACGAACTTACTTAGAAAGGCGACATTGCTAATTACTTAATAGATACAGCAAGATGGTAAGTGACGGTAATCTTAACACCATTATTTGGATCGAAATACAGTTACTGTATTTCCTGCCTGTCGTAAGAGGAGAGTAAAATGAGGATTTCGGGGTTGCGGACGGCTCGAGGGGGAGGTCGAACCGTCCAGCCAGCGACTCCCGAAAGGACGACGGCATGTGGCTGGTGTTTACAACGGTGTAAACATAAAGCCAAATGATGTCGCGAGAGGAGCCCAACAAGGGTGCCGCGCTGGAGGACACCGATGCGATCCGTATGGATATCCCAAAGTCCTGAAAACAAGGTATGCTAATGTAAACACCAGGCCTTTTTAAAATTGGCTACATTTAATGTCTCAAAACAAACACTTAAGATTCAGTTATCCGTGTGACTCACGTATGACGCCATGAATAGTATAATGGGAAATAAGTTACCGTACCATGTCTAATATTGGAAACATTATGCATAATTATGTCGTTTTGAAGACGACAACAAATAACAATGAAAGAACGTCTCTTGGCGGTATTATTGAAAATAATGTTGGCAATCCAATCAGATTCGAATTGGCTTACAATAATAACAATTGTCAATGAAACGCCTAATATGCGATGCACGTATACACATTTTCCATGTATTCGAAGACAATGATACGTGTTAATACGAATCATTGTGTCATGGGACTTCAAAACATCGCATATAAAAATGTTTTTCTGTGTATAATTTTGCGGTTTATTTAAATTTGTCTACGCGTATTAACTGTATTTGTTCCAGCATTTGCGGTTTGTGACCACACACACAGTTTGCTATTGATCAGCGACGTGTTTAGAGTTTGGTATTGTGGTTTTTTTAATTGCGAAGTCATTATTTGATTTTAGGCAATTAGTTATTGGTACAGTGTGTGTGATACAGCAAATAAATAAAACTGTTATTAATTTATACATACTCTAAACGGCTTTTCGGTATTCGATGTGCTAAATGTGCTGTGTTATATAAGTACCTACATATATTACTTTTCAGGTGTCGTCCTATAATGACTTCAGGTTTAAATGTCGTGTGGTCTACATACCGTTGCCTTGGGATGCCTTGTACATACATACATATATATCTTATAAGGGTAGGCAGGGATTTTGAGTTTCACCGGCTGCACTTCTGACACTTTCGTTTCACCTCTTTTTAACCGACTTCAAAAAAAGGAGGAGGTTCTCAATTCGTCTGTATTTTTTTTTATGTTTGTTACCTCATAACTCGGGAACGCGTGGACCGATTTCAATTTTTTTTTTAATTTCATCAAAAGTCTAGGTATCTTGAGGATTTACATTTTGTTCGTGAAATAGTACAATTCAGATGTATGCAAATTTTATAACACTGAGAACGGTACGAGTAGTACTTGATGAGCAATAAAATGTTCTCTCGGGCAATTAGCTATATCATCTTAAGAATTTTAATTGCTTAGCGCGATTTATATCAATGATGTCATAATATTATATTCGTAAGACAACACGGTGATGAAGTGAATGCTCTCTCAATGTTTTATTTTAATTTTGTGATAATCCCTAAATTAAAATAAGCTTTAAATGTTTAGGTAAGCATTTCGAATTTCTCCCAGGAATGTTATTTCACATCCAAGTGAAGTGAAAACGGGATATACTAAGTTGAGGATTCAATATTTGCTATTAGTTAGTTCAAACCTTTTGATCGCGAGAGTACCTACGCCGAGTTATCTCGGGCAGGTGAAGTTAGTTTCTACCGATTTTAGTAGGAGTTGAGCGGAACATCGTTGTGTTATTATCAGGTGTGAGTGAGACTACAGTGGAACAAAGACACCATCTGTCCGCTAAGTACTTTAAAGTTATCTGCTTTCGGCGGATCGTATTGAAGTTCAGATTTTCCTTTCAAGTCATTCCTAGCTGTTTCTACAGCCTCCTTTATCTGTATAATTATCTAGTGTTTCTATACATTTTATCGCCAACATGTATTTAATCAAATGTAAGAAATTTGAAGCAAATATTTTTTGTAAATTAATAAAATAAATTTGAAGTAAATATGTTGGTACAAACTAGTAGTAGGTACACTTTAATCCTATCTTTTTATATTATATATATTACGTGACTGAAATATATATTGTTATATATAATATATATTGTTTTTACCATTAGCAGCCAATTGCACAAAATATACCGCCTATAAAACAGGTAAGAAAGTCACTTGCTACGAGTTTTCTTTGAAAATAAATATTGATTTTAAAAGTCATTTGAGTCCAAGTACAAGTTTGGCCTCATTTGTTACTTTCTTGGATCCATTTACGTAATAAGACGCAATACATTTTTCATACGGATCCAAATAAACGATTTCAAACATTGCCAAGTTAATTCCTTTTTATCGGACGTGGTGATAAATTAAACGGTTTACTCTGGAGATACCGTTCATTAATCTTTTAGGGCCTTTCGTTTCCTAGATGGCTACTATGCATTTCAAATAATGTAGAGTTTGGGATGTATTGATCAGATAATTCGAAGCCGCTTCGCTGGCAGGCTGGACACTCTTAATTTTGACCTTTTATGAGGCATTAAATTGCCCATGCTACGAGCCAACGCGTTGCTTAATAACGATTTTTCACAGAAGAGAAACACTCTATCCCGCTAAGCGGGTCTGTGTGATTTGTTGTCACCATATCACTTATTGCTAAGCACTACTTCATACGTTATACATTGCTATAACATTTTTGTGTGCAGGGATCGCATATATTTGGATAACATTTTTAAACCAATGCTTATAATTCTGGGGACTTATATGCTTGCTATTAAAGTGGGAACGCGCTTGTTAAAATCCACGAGAGATATTTAATATATGAGCTAAAATTGCAAAGTGAAGGCTTTACGAAGGCTTAATACCCGAATATACTCCAGCACGTAGTCGTAATATTCAGTAATGTACGCTATGAAAATTTACGTCTATTTTTTGTAGTGTAGACTACTTTATACTGAAGCTTTTTGTCGTTGGTGTATCTTTTTTTTAATGATTACTACCGACGTGCTACTTTCGTGGATATTTTAAAACTAAATATAAACCGGTATAAAGCTTTATGAAACTTGAAAATGTTGAACCGAACCTAAAATGCCCGTTCTAAATTACTGCTGCTCATGGTGAAAACATTGATTTTCTTCTGTTGGGATTTAGGTTACTATGAAGTACATTAGTCATAGAATAATTAGTTTTAGTACTCAGATGAAATGTACACTTAATGCACGTCATACATATTTCAACTTTAATTGAAAAGCTGTGGACGCTTCTCAAGCTGTGGTAGCCCAGGAGAAAAGGGAGAAGAAAGAGAAAAAGAGAAAGAATTCGGTGAAAAGGAACTCGCAGCATCGTTATAAATAAGAAAATAAACTTGCCAGTGTACTGCGGCTTAAGTTTTCTCATCTGTTTACAGATCGAAATCTCTAACTATTATTATGGTGTATACATAGTATGCTATTATATAATAATTTGTTTTTGTCCTATATTTTTTAAATTTTTAAATAGTCCTTGGTTTCGTAGTAAGCGTCATATACATTTTTTATATTGGTGATGCTCTTTTTGCAATTAATTCAGAGGCCGAACCATTTGTCTGATCTTTCTCTATTTAAAACAGTTTATTAGTATATATTATTGCTGCTAGTGGCTAAATTAATTTAATTTTTAAGGTGCCCTGCAACTTACGATCGCGTTAAGGCAACAAGTGCTGTCGACGACTATGTTTTACCTATACTCATGAAACATTTTTGGGGTTTTCAAAACTATGTAGTTTCGTCAGTCGCCAGTCGCCAGTCATCATCATTTCATGATAGGGCTAGCTGCTGATCAGGTCGCAGGTACCGAATACCGAGAAAAGGTAGGTACCTTTTTATATAGGGTATAAATTTATATAGGTTATAAATTGATATACATATATGTATATCTTAGCATACTTATATACCTAATTTTCTATTACATAAAGTAGAAATGATGCAGATAATGAGAAAAGAGACAAATGCCCGATTGAACCGACGTTTCTCTGCGTAATCCTGACAAACGGCAGCCCACTTTGTTCCGGAACGTCAGGGAGGACATTTTTTAAGTAATCTACGTAAGTACGGGCTATTACGACCATTAAGTATTTATGTACCAAAACCATTATCGATTGACCCGTTGTACCAGTGGCTGGCGAACTTGTTTTCCGAGTCTGGGATTGTGGGTTTGATATCCACCTAATATACGACAAAGCATGTGTTTAGAAATTTATGTGTTTATCATGTGTCTGATCATTGTAACAAAGGCTCTGTCTAATTTGAGATTACATAGCCGTGTGTGAAGCTATCCTCAGTTATTATCATTATTTATGGCATAGAAATAGCTAATGAGTTCACTGGGTCAGCAAGCGGTCACTGTCATTGCTTGCAACAAGCTTTAGAAATTAGAGGACTTTAGTAATATCAAACACAAGAATTTAGAAATACTGAATAGAATTGTAGCGAAGGTGATGTTTCAAGGTTGCTGTTAATAACATTCGGTATGAGAGTGTGACAAATTTAAGGATACCGACCTACACAAAAGAATGTATGACCTTTACTTATATAGACATTTTTGTATATGTCGTAAACGTGCAGTTCGAAAGGAATATTAGCATATTACTGTTGCCTGTAACCCTGAATAGTGTTTATATCAATCTTGTCAGAAGATTTGATATAAAAACGAATCTACTTCCTAAACGAGTTCCTTTTAATAGTACAGAAAACACTGTAGAAAGATTTAAAAGTTGCCAATATTCTATAGGTATAGAGCAATTGCGCCTAAAACATTAATTAGAGATTTAGCCGCTGATTCATTGCTCGGAATCAATGAAAGACTTTCATTTGTTTTTATTAGTGTGACTAAGTGTCGGCGAGGACATTGACCTCTTCCATCTTCTGGAATCAGCGAAGAGAATTTATCGGACATTCTAGTAAATTGATATCCCACGATAGATCGTTAGCTATGTAAATATAAAGTTCCAACTAAATTTGTAAAAATGTAACATCATTATACGCAAATGTCAAAAGTTTAATAGACGAATTCTAAGAAGAAGATTAAGTAAAAAAGCTTCACCTAAAAACAATTTACTTATGACCTTACAGCAACGAAGAAACAGTTTGTACCAATCTTGAACACCAGACTCCTGTTAAATTTCAAAGTGGACATAATTGCTCATTTGCACACGTATTTTAAAACATACCTATCACTAACTATAACGCTAAACGAAAGTATCGAGTGGAAACCGGCACGCTTGAAACCTCTTCATAATTGCCCTAAGATAAGAGCTCCTAGTACTGACTCTTTGATACGAAAAACCACAGGGTCTTCCTTATCAAAGGGACAATAAAATGGGTTGAAAACCAATAACAACAATGATAATCAATAACATGTATCATGTCATACAATAAACAGCATACATACTCGTGAGGAAATAAGCTAGGATTTCCTGATCTTAATAAAATCCAGATAATACAAATTACCCTGTGTGTTAGTAAACAGATATATATTACAAATAACATTGGCTATTGAAACGAGTACAAGTTAACTACAATCTATATTAGTGAGCTACGATCGGACACCACCAACAATGGCTTCCCCATTGTAACTGAGTTATACAACACTATTTCCTGTCGGTACGCCGTAGGCCGTTAGCTAGTTTCCAATGAGGTGAAGGGGGGGGGGGGGGGGGCAGTTATGACTATCGGCACCGGTTATCGTTTCGTCACAGTCATTTAATCTTATCGAGGAGTTTAAGGGTGGCTTCAGCACTATCACAGCGATTTGACCAGTAAGCCGCATTTACCGAGGTAGTATGGTTCATGTTATTTTGACAGACGTACTTCTGTTTCTTCTTGTTCTTCGGGCCGGAAACACGTAAAAGCCACGAAGGTTACGAAGCCACTGCAAAGATTTTGCACAAATGTATTTTCGCAACTCCACTGTCATGTTAAAAAATCTAAAGTATAACTATTTTTAAGATGGTTAAAATTTGCGTCACATTTATACTTACTTAACGATTACCTTGTCAAGAGAGACATTTAGACTCGTTTACATTTCGTTCAAACAATTCGATTGCAAAGTTAGTGGATCTAACGATATGAATTACAAGTACTAAATGCAAATATATAAGCAGTGCTATACTAGGCACTGCGCGTTGTAAGCTCAATATTAAACTTGAGCGAAATGTTCTTATTTGACTTAGAAACAGCTATTAACATTTAAATGATGAGTTTGTGCTTATCTAGTTTAATAATGAAAAGAGTTATATTGTCTTAGAACTAAAAAGAATAGTAATTTGAAGCGCCTGTCGCTTTAAAAACACTTCAGATAAATTTTCCATCGGTCTTATCCTCATCAGGCACTTCTCCGTTCAATAATTTTGTATCAACTATTTATTGTAATTCTATTTATAAGTTTCTGAGTTTAAATTGCGAACATACGATTAAAGTAAATAAAAAATAAACTAGTCTTCTATTAAATAAATAATCTTCTATTGAATTATGTGTAACCACTTGTCGACGTGCATACTTACTGGATGCAGATAACTTTTCTAAGATCTAAATATACATACTACATACTACATCGGGTTCAAATAAATTGCTTTACGGTTATATACATACATATATGGATATTTTCATTGCGCTTGTCTTTATTATGCAAACAATCGTACAGACCCGTAATGACTGTGAGGTTTATTTGAGTAATCTGATTTTTATTTGCACATAAAATAAATACAAATGATGGTGGTTTTCAGGTGGATAATAATTTGCTACGAGTAGCAATTATTGTTGAAACCTCTCGTCTGTGTGTGTTCTTTGCTGTGGTTTTTCCGTTCGTACTTTTATTAAAATGAAATATTGCAGATGGCGGAACTATTTTCCAACTTTGAGTCGCGAGCTCGCACTAATGAGGCTCTTGTAATACAATTAATACGAGCAGCCGAATATTGTTCTCGGAAATTACGCTAATTACGAAATATACCGTAACTTCTGTTTAGTATAATGTACATTGTGGTCTTTCTGAAGTACCCAACGATGTATTGCAAGTATAGCAATATTGTTCAAAACGAAAGATATTGCTATTTTCATTATTTGTCAAACTTTTAGGATTTCATTCGATCTTATTGTATTATTTCACTTAGTTTCGTATACCTATTGATCTATAGGCGTAGGTTCTTTGAACAGCGAAAATTTCTTTTGACAGATACAAGGCAAGCGAATCGATTTATAACATCCATTCTCCTCGGGCTTTGTTGTCTTAGGATCCACGAAGCAATAATTTTTTCGTACCTAACAACAGTTATGTTTAGTGTTCACCAAAAAGGAACGGAATATTGGTTTGATCTACGTTTTGTTTATCTTTAAGTATCAACCACCACCTGTTATGTATCTAAATATTATTGTATACGCAATAAAACGTCTAAAACACGTGCTCAATGCTCATCTCAAGTTTGTATGCGCGTGGAAAATATCCACTTAAAGTTGCAACTGACTTGAGCATAAACATGGAAGTTGAGATTACTTTCTTTCACTAAATCATTAATCTTTCAAAAGTAGTGTTTCCACAAGATTCAAACTGCGAGCGGGGCATGAAATGCACTTACTTCGTTATTTAACACGCGCTGAAAGATTGATTAGAGTTCCTTGTAAACTTTATAAGGATGTTGTGTGAAGAGGTTGGCTGACTAGTATTATACGGTCAATTTGCAAGATAATTTTTTAAACATCCTTTGTATTATAGACAACATTGACTTATATATTAAGTGGTTAGTGTCTGTGACAACTTATCCACAGGTCGTGGATTTGATTTCAACGCGGAAAAATTTTACTATGCTCTGTAACTAGCTCTTAAATTGTCTATGTAAGTATATATTGCAGATATATATTTAATCGTAGGCATGTAACTACAACATAACAGTATATATTTTCGCTTATTATGTTTTAAAATAATGTATATATTTTATATTTCAACTATAACATTCGCTGATAGGAACATAATCTATTGATTTGTATATTACCATCGCCTTAAGTTAATTTAAATTGCTTATGAAAGTGTTCAAACTGCTTTTAAGCTTCTAAATAACATCTCAGAAATACTTTAGATGCAAATGATTTCACAAATTACAAGTATGCGAAAAGAAGCTTTAGCTATTTTAAGTGGTGACAATCGTTTGTCCCTCTGCCACCATAGTCTATACAATTTATCTGAATAACATGAAAAGGCAAAGGTCGAGATAGAAATAGCCCAACATAAACTTTAGAGGCAATATCCAAACATCCGTATTAATAGTTCAGGAGTAGCCAAACACCTACTCTCTGTAACGAAATAAATATACAGCTAATCCATTCTGATTCAGAGGTTTCAAATAATAACCAGCAGCGCTGGTAAGTAATTAATATTCCAAGAAATTTGTGAACTCACTTAGAATATTAATAAGCGTTAAGATTAAACAAGTAGCTTCGAATATAAACTTATGTAGCACGGGTTACAATATCGGAATTGACTCTTTTTGCTTTAGGTATTTATTCTCGGGCGCTGAGTAACAATATAAAGTAATCACTTACTCTATATATATAAAAGCGAAAGGTCACTCACTCACTCACTCACTCACTCACTCACTCACTCACTCACTCACTCATCACGAAATCTCAGAAACTACAAGTG
>DWDX01003799.1:0-12600 GCA_018245675.1 Agara michaeli
ACCCAACCCGGGATTTGAACCCAGGACCTCCCGATCGGCAGTCGCGCTAGCAACCGCCCGACCAACGAGGCAGTCTACTACTATTATTACTATTCACTACGTACTATTATTACTATTCACTAAACACAAATTCTATTGCCAAATGGAATTGCGAGGGCGGAGGCGGGACGAAGTCGCGGGCAAAAGCCGGTTTTTACGATAATCATCTTCGTTTCGATTCCGTCGCGCGCTTATGATTTTCGAACGATCGTGTGTTGTTTTTGTATGCGTGTATCGCGCTGACTATTATGGTGACAGCTGATTTTCAGACGCTCAAATTTCACGGTCTCGCAACAACGCCATCTTTACGATCCCGTCAGCGTTCTCATTCATCTTTCCACCCCACCGGGCGCCCTCGGAACGCTTAGCGTCCCCTTTGATGTAAAAGATGTAATTTTTCACTTTGGCCAGCATCGAATAGTAGGTACTTTGAATGTTCCATTGAAATAATTTGAAACTTGCAAATAGAATTTCGCGAAGGTATTCCTCAGTGCCACGTGCCAATTGTTGCTCGCTAGCGAGTTTCGTTTCTGATTGTCTGTGTTTCTTTCGGTTTAGGTGGGAGTGTGGTAACTGACCCACTGGTTGAGTGGTTAGAGAGCATGACCGCAAAACGGAAGGTCGTGGATTCTATTCTTATTTATGACAAACATACGTACCCACCTGTGTATGTTCATCAGTTGTCCGGTCACCTTAACACAGACATTCGTTTGCTTAATATGAAATCGGACACTCGTGCGTGGATTTGTCGCCAGATGTTATTATTATCATTAAGTTTAGAATTGATTTTGGAATGTGAAGAAAATATTTTAAACCGAGCAAAATATTTTTTTGTATCAATACGCAAAAATACTTCTTCCGTGCGTACCGTATGTATTTTTAACGTAGGTTTGACGCCCGCCACAATCCCTCGCCATCCACGCAGGATTGACTAGCAGAAAATGCCATTAGAGACAATAAGTTCGCTTTATTGCTTTCATATTATAAAAGTATATTATATAATAACTAGCTTTTTCCCGCGACTTCGTCCCGCGCATATATTATTATTCAAATGTTATTATACATATATAAACCTTCCTCTTCAATCACTCTATCTATTAAAGATAACGGCATCAAAATCCGTTGCGTAGTTTTAAAGATTTAAGCATACATAGGGACATAGGGACAGAGAAAGCGACTTTGTTTTATACCATGTAGTGAAGATTAATTAAAAGTCTGTAATAAAGGATTGTATATTTTATGAGAATAATTTAGTTAATAACGATAGAAATTAAAAAAAATGTTATTAATACCTCAACCTTTTTTGCAAAGACTGCGATATTCGAAAGACTAGCCTCTCTTTGCTCATGCTAGTGCATATGTGAATATTCGTACGATAATTTATATTCGAACTTCACGTCATCGTGTTAAGGTACATTTTTGAATGTAGGCATTCGATGTCCGTGTAACTAAACGTGCGAGATACAAACATAAACATGCCTACTGCGGCAGTCACATGACCTGTCAATAACGATTACCGTGGCGAATGTTAACAAAAGTTCCGTGCCGATCGCATCTCGCGACGGCGCGACCGCTTCACGAATTTCCACCTTACGCCTATTGGAATAAGCGTCACATCGAATGCGTTCGTGCGTCGAACAATCCGCGTACGCATTTAGATTTCGACGAATGAACTCGTGTTTATTATTGAGCGGCGAACGGTGCAATAAAAAGTTCCGAATCGTTCAGATCAAAAACTTTTTTTTAATGGCGGCGAGCGAGCCGGCTGTAAAATCGGGTTCGTCTTTGAAAGCGATAGGGGAAATGATTGCCAATATTTTTTATCCACTAGCCTTGCCCACGTATTAATACATAACCTGATTACGTACCGTTCTTTAGAGATTATTAACAAAGAACTTCACGTCACGAACATTAAATTACTGCAAAAAAAAGATTTCTTGTTAATTTTTTTGTTCTTTTGTTTCATTAACACAACATTCAATATTGTTACTTTTATATGCTTGTATGGTAATTAAAATTAAATATCACTCGCTATAACGGTGAAGAAATCCCGCGAGGAAACCTGCACAACGCGCACTTCTCCGTAACCTTCTCTGAGGTGTGTGCAGTTCGCCGATTTAAGCAAAGACAACGCAGACTCTCGCCTTAAACCTTCATGATAAGAGAAGAGACATGGTCACTGGTCCAACAGTGGAGAATCGGAGAGATTTGTAAAGAGCTCGTCTGAAGTGTCTGAAATAAAAATGATATTTTGTGTACAAGAATATTCTACGGCAAAGTTCAGCCGCCATTTACTGCTTAGAATTTCTCGAGCGCAAAAAGGAAATAAAATGTAACCTGTCAAAAACCTTAGCGTACAGAATGTGAGCCGAACTCATTTTCTAAAAGGATTTCGAATAAATAGAAATCGGAAACTATCAGAGAGCGCTTTTTAGTATAATCAATATTTATTTTATGAATAATGTAATGTAATAATAAGCAAATTCATTGGGATATTTATTGGCTTTAAATTTTATTTATCTAGTTCTATATTAATCTAAACTTGTCCCCTAAATATGTACATATCCTGATAATATGTTCTTGAATATAATATGCAATTGCAAGCTTAGATCGTTGTTATAGCTCTGTTTAAATATTTCTACTTTTTTATTTGAAGAGGCATCGAACGGGCAGGAGTCATAGGTGACCGTTGGCTTCGATAGACATTACACACCGACATCTAATAGGACTGTAAGAATCGTTTGCAGGACTGTTTCAGTTCCGATTCAGTTGGCAATAGGCGTTAATAAGAATATTACTTTCCTTAATATTTCAATGGTAACGGGACTGAGGGAATTATTATTCGTTACTATCCGTACTGCTAGAAGTATTATTTAATACTAGCTGTGTCCCCGCTGTATTACCCGCGTAAATTACGATCCCGTGGGAATTTCGGGAATACAAATTAGCCTATCTGTTGCCGTATAAACTTGTCTATCCTCGAGCAAACGTCCCATTGAAATCAGTTCAGCTGTTCCAGAGATTAGCTCAAACAAACAGAGAGACGGAAAATTTTAAAAAAACCTATTTGTGTTTTAGTATCGTGTAAGTAACTGTAAGCATTTGAGAAAACACAGTTAATGTGAAGTCACAGAGGGAGATACAAATGAACCTTTTTGAAAGAAAGAAAGAAAGAAAGAAAGAGCCACTTTATTCATAGTTTTACGACAGCACATAATGAGAATAATAACTAAAACAAACAAAAAAAAAAATTAAAAACAAAAAATATACAAATAAAAACAAGAACAAAAAAATAATTTCTTATACATATCATCCTCTTCATTTCAGGTACAAGTGTAACGTGTCCCCTATCACTGTGATGTTCAGTGGCGTTGGCGGTGCTAAAGCAATTTGAGTGGATGTGTGCCTCGAGCTGATAAGCTGGCGTGGTACGGGGGGAGCGGTGGCGCGATGCAGGCGGGCGGGGGCTGGTTCGTGCCCTGGATGGGGATGCAGAAGTTCGCGGTCGCGCTGCCGATGGGCGGCGTGGTGCCGCTAGTGCCGCCCCTGCTCGCGGCGCTGCCGCCCGCTCCGCCCCCGCTGCGGCTGATCGCGCCGCACCCGCTGCACCATCAGACGCAGTCGCGCAAGGTGAGCTGCTCCAATCTGGGACACTTCCAGGAGGCTTCCCTTCATCGAAGTGCACAATCAATGAAAACTGGTTCAAAGTTGTCACTGAAATGCCTTTTCAGACCATTCGCATCATCTAGTTGTAGTAAACAAAAAATTGAAATTCGACCCATTTATTATTGATACGCTTATACTTGAGAGTATTTACATATTACGGTCATCTCAATTTGTGCGGTTTACCTAATAAAGAACCACTCTCGTAAAAGATTTTCCCTCTGAAAAGTGTCGGCGAATTTTATTTTAACGATAATATGTGACCTTCAGCGAATCGTCCAGACACGGATTAGGTAATTAACCTATGACAAGGTTACGTATCTGAAAGAGCGTAGGTAATTGGATTCTGTTGAGCCCACTTGACGTCGCTTGGACATTTTCGAAGACTATAATCAACCTTGTCGTGCGATCCTGTGACGTAATATTTATATTCTTCAATGCATGACTGGCCGGAATTCGCAGGTCGTGGGTACGATTCTCATACAGAACAAACGCTAATTGTGCGGCGAGAACGTTTGTTTGGTGTCTGGGTGTAATAAAAATATCTATCTGTGCGCTATAAAAGAACTTGTAATAAAATAAATAATAATAATTGGGACAATTTCACACAAGGCTGTCTGATTCCAAATTAGGCAATTTAATGCTTGTATTATGGTAACGGAACGGCTGAGAAACACTATAATGATGTTATTTTCATTAAACCCAGGAACAGAACAAACAAAGGTGCTCATCGCACAAATAGTTTTTCCCGGGTGGGAATCGAACCTACGACCTCCGGTTTTGCAGTCACGGGGTCTCTAACCACCCGACCAGGGGGCCGCGCAATGTAGTGCCTATCCAATTTTTTTTTTATAAGCTTAACCTAGCAAACAGGCAGACGGGCCGGCTGCTGGTAAGTGGCCACCGTCGCCTATGGACATGTGCAACACCAGAGGAGTTGTCCGTGCGTTGCCGGTTTTGAAGGAGAGCTCTTTATGACGCCTTTCTTGAAGAGCCCCTATGTCCATAGCTCCTGGAAAGCCTCAGATGGAAACTCATTTTATATTCGAATGGATGCCGTGAAAATGCCATATTAATTATATCGTCGTTTCCTCTCGAAATTTATTAGGGGCCCGCTATTTAATTATGGCATTCTGCACGCGGCCCGTTCGCCTATAATTCGATTTTTTTTTTTGCCAATTTTTTTCAGCCAGCCGTTTGGTGGATGTCGATTATTTGATTACGATTAAAAGCCAATGAAACGATCGAAAACCTACCTCGCCTATTTTATCCACGAGGTCCGTAGTCCCGGCTCAGAGTAGATACGTTGCTTAAGTTCTGAACGGAATTAGAATTCCCAGTGAAACCATGATAATATTAAATATGCGATAGTATCTCTGTCTCTTTGTAATCGTGTGCATGTCTGTTTGTTGCGCATTCACGACTGAACCGCTTAGCTGATCGTGATGAAATTTATTGTACAGGTAGATCGTAGCGTGTCTAAGGATATAGGCAATTTTTTTTCCAAAGTTCATACCCCAAGGGGATGAAATGGGGCTGTAAAACTATATGCAATTTGTGTAATTTCGCAAAAAGACGAAGTCGGAATTTAAAAAAAAATACACGAGTTTTTTTGTTACCTTCAAAAGCACTGTATAATAAAATCGTACCATTAAGCCAGAAAAGCTGTACCTACATTAAGCTAGAAAAGCTCCCCTAAATAGTTCACTGTAACACGGCGGTATGAACGCGGCCATTTCAAAAATGGAACACATTTTGTAACCGAAATAACTGTGCACATTCACACATTCATTCACAAGACACATCTGCTGTCATTGGGTTGAGAGTGAAAAGCAATTTTGAGCTTTAACCACTAAACGGGAGAGTTGGGTTTAGCGTGACACGACGGAACCTTGCACCTGTTCTAGTTATGCAAGGCGCCGGTTTGACTGTTCAAGGGTATTCAAGTTAAACGAATGACCGTAGCGAGTTGTTTATTAATGTATGGCATTAGTTTTTTCTCTATAACAAACATAACGACAACCAAATGCTCACGTGATCTTGGGTTAACTGGTGCAAAATGCCACCAAGCATTAAGTCCGCACATTGTACGTCCTAGCTTTAGATGCTACAATGTAGTGTAAATGAATTGATTAATTAATTAAAAATTCCCTAACGCACTATTCGATGGGACCCATAAAATATTTTCGGTACAAATCACTTCTAACTCTTCTAAGCAATAGTTTTTTCTAACAATTTCACTTAGCATTACCCGAGTTTGTGTCGTGTTGTAGATTTTTACTCGTAATCAAAGTTCGTCGCTTAGTTACAGACAATCGCTCCCGAGGTGCCGTTTGTCAGTACAACAGCACCATTATTATGGGATGACTATAGAGACTAGCTGCTAGTATATACTAACAACTAGTATATACTAGCAACGTCTAGTATCTACGTGGGGGCGTATGAATGAGCTGCGCCCTACATTTTTCACGTTTGTTATTTATTGTGATGACAGGAGATTTTCAATGCTTACAGCCCACCCTGCGCACTAGAACAAAAAAAAGTACACATTACACAAACATTTATCGCGGGCATCGAACCCACGTCTACACATGAGGCGAGTAAGAACGTCAGTGGATGAGAATGAAATCTGTATTCTGCAGTATGAAATCCGTGTCCTGTAGTATAAAATCTGTGTTCTATTGTAAGCAATCCGTGTCCTGAAGTATGAAATCTGTGTTCTGTAGCATGAAATCCGTGTCCTGTAGTATGAAATATGTGTTCTGTATTATGAAATCCGTGTCTTGTAGTATTAAATCTGTGTTCTGTAGCATGAACATTGTGTTATGTGTGCTTACATCGGCGGGTAGTTTGAGCAAGAAAGGTGGGTGGCGAGGGACCCGCACTCGCCCACTTTCGCCTGTGAGCTACGTGAAAGCGCAACCCGACTCCCGCAGGAGCGTAGCTCGTAATTACCGCCGCGAGAGGGCGTTTCGCTCGTAAAGTGGCAATTGTGTTACAGGCAAAAAGGGCGACTAATTGATATTTGATGTGCATACTCACCACGTTGCGCATGCATATGTGTGTTGTGCATATGCGTGCTGCACGAAATTTGCCGTTGTAATTGTAGGTTTGCGTTTCGCCACGATGTCACCCGATGACACTCCCTGTGCGACGTAGAACGTGACACGATTGCCCATAAAGCGCCTATACAATCGTGTCTTTAATTCCGAATATGATTTCTCGTTGCATTAATAGCAAATACTTGTATATTATAATGCAAAAAGTGCATTGGGAATACGTCTTGTAATAATTTTTAATATGGAAAATAGTTTAACGCTAGTAACCAATAGTTGCTTCAACCGATAATAATTGAGAAGCTGTAGCAAATTGGGGAGGATTTCTTTTTAATAATAATAATAATAATATTGGTATACCCTCACTTACGGCAATTAGATCTCCAACTAAACATAACATTTACTACGGGTGAGAGGTGATAAAACTACATATACACATACTATTTCATTCAAACACAGAACAAATAGATATGCTCATAACACAAATATGTGGAATCGAACCCGCGATCTCCGGTGACAGTCAGGCTCTCTAACCACAAGACCAAGCCAGTCGTAATTACAAGCGGCTAAGGGTAGTAGTTGGGCGGTAGTAGTTGTAACAGAGACGCTAGTCATGTGAACTGGGCCAGTGTTATTGTGAGCGGCGGTTTTAGTACGATATTACCGACTGGTAGTATGGAATTGTCCCGCAGTCTAGATAAACTGGTACTAGGATGCGTACGGTCCAAGTTTAGAGCGGTTGGAGATTCGTGCGTTCACAGTTCAAAATTGTTTTCACTGTTATGTTGCAAAAAATGTTTAATGACTGAATTTGTTTATCTAAAGGACAAATACTAAGACGTATATTGTACAAATATGGGTACATACATATAAAGATGTTACAAGATCATTAGTCCAAGCCATGTTTTGCTATTTACGGCGTACAAATTCAGGAATTGAAAGTAAAAATACATTAAATATTTACTATTGCTAAATTATTACATGAAAATTGACACACACGGAGGATTCCAAACAAACATAAAACCGTGTCTCTGGTACCCAGCATTGCACATACATCAAGACGTTAATACATAAATACGGAAAAAAGATGCTCAGCTTGACTGGTCCCGTGGTCGACTAGTTAGAGACCCTGACGGCAAAACCGGAGGTCGGGGGTTCGATGTCCGCCCGCGGCAAACATTTGTGCGATGTGCACATGTGTCTGTTCTGTCTGGGCATAACAAAAATATCTATATAAGTGTTAAATGGTATGCTTATGTGTATGTTTATCAGCTGTCCGGTTACCATACACAGGCATTCAATTGCCTAAATTGGAATCGGATAGCCGCGTGTGGAATTGTGCCCAGTTATTTTTATTTTTATTTTCATCATTATTATTATTAGTCGTGTAAACATATTGAGCGCTGATTGAATCGGATCATATTCCTGTGTGTTGTACTATATTCGAGCTCCAGACAGGTCCAATGTAAGCCATTTAATAGCCTCGCCATCATTCGATCGGATCAACTGTTCTTAGGCGTGTGCATTCGCTTCACACGCTTCTAACACCGTCCGCGCGGTCCCTAATGCGGTGGCGTAAAGTCGAAAATCCCGCAGCGCGACGCGTCGGTGCGCGTCAAACCGGCAGCACCACCTGCGCGCCGCTTGTTGCTTTTATTGTTTGCAAATATAAAAAGCCGCCTTATTAGGCAATGATATATTAACCCGTTCCCTTACAACTGCGGACGACGCCATTGATGTATACATACAGTGTTTGAATTAATGGTGCCCTATTAATAGTACGCTTGCTTTTGAAAAAAGAACGCTGATGTAAATTATGGATGGTAATGTCTGAGATTATGCGTGTAACGGAACACCCTGTTGTTATTGAGCGAGTTGGTTTTGAATTAGAGCTTAACTCACTCGTCCTACCCATTTTACTATGCCCCAGTAACGTTTTACAGTCATCACTCTCTTCATATATAGGTACGCACTAGTTTTGGATTCTTCTGATTGCCCCATCAGTCACTATTTGACGACAAATTTTTGTTTGTTATTACGTCATCCTAGATGGCAGGCCTTGTGGTCGTGCGGTTAGAGACACCTCACTGCGAAACCGGGTCGCGGGTTCGATTCCCACCCGGGACAGATGTTTGTGTGATGAGCACGTTTGTTTGTTATTTGTCTGGTGGTAAGAAGAAACATCTATATACGTATTATATTGTAAATATATATTATGTATGTTTAACAGCTGTATTATATTGTAAATATATATTATGTATGTAACAAAGCCACTGAATTGTTTAGTTTGAAATCAGATAGCAGTTTCTGTTGTCCCCAGTTAATATTATTATTATTATACTATTCGTACAACAACTAGTAAATTGAGTTGTCATTACACTCGTATAAACAAAGAAAATAAAACAATTCACATTAGTACGCAAATTGTAGCAACCGCTTGGTAATTTATAGCATCAATAAATATAATTGGTGGCAATTTTGAAAATGAATTGTATGTACACTTTGTTTCTTATTATTTTGTTTTCTTCCGTTTCGTACTGTAATGATGATTGTTTTGTGTACGCCAATATGGTTTAACAGAATTTTGATGTACATATACGAGTATGTATATTTTTGTACGTTCCGTACGTTGCTCAAAGTTACATCAGAATCGTTCATCACAGTTATAGCTGACAAGGACGGATAGTATACCTCAAATAAGCAGATGTATCTTCTTGTAATTCTCTCCATCCGCATTTTATCAAGGACAATACAAAATTTGCTGCTCGGTCTAACTTAATTGAAACTGACGCCCGTAGCCTAGCCGTAAAGGACGACTGGAGATATCTTTTGGCCTCTGAGCTAATAGCTGAGGCCGATCAACCCACAGCTACCGAACATTAGGCATAATGCTATAGAAAGGTGTATAACCTACTTACCATGGTTATTAAAATCGATGTTTTCAAGTCACGTGCGCTATCACAACGTAACGTGATGCAATTTCTTCCTTCTGTCTTCTTGCTTCTGCTTGTAGTCCTCCACAGCCAAAAGCACAGTTGAAGCAAATACATGTTTGTGCCGTAACAGTTTTGTTTTTTTTTTTATATACTTTTAGTATATTTATCATCTAATGCAAATTTTCATTTCGATTTCGAGCGTTAACAAATATAATCACTAACATACATAATTAAATGGTACCAAGGTACATAGTATATCCACGATGCGGAGATAAAACATCTTCAGCTTCGACGCCGCCCATCGGACTGGCGAGTCGTCTTAAAATTAATCGGTCTGCTTAAATTAACATGTTAACCGCAAAACTGGGTGGTTACGACTAATGGTGGCGTTTAAGTTATAAATCAGTGGTGATCGCCACGCCCTGTGGTTAGTCGGATGGTAAAGGCGAATGCATATTGTGCTACATATATGGAAAACCTTGGCCATAGAGTTGCGTGAACTGATGGAAAGGTAATAATGTACGAGATGTAGAGTGAATATGCGTCTATTAACCTCCTCTTAAGTCGCCCTTAATTAGCAGTGATAGCCTAGTGGTTTGAACTTCAGCCTCCCACTCCCACGGTCCGGGTTCCATCCTGGCACGCACTTCTGATTTATATGGCCTAAATCCCTCTCATTATGAAAGGAGACCCGGTCCAGCTGTTGACTAATAAAAGGGTCGAAATAACAAAAAAAAATCAGCTTTACTTAGAATGCAATCAAACGCAAAACCAGCCTATACTTCTTTTAAATGGTCGTCTCCTCAGTTATACATTCATATGTGCATTTAACTGAAAATAAAATAAATAATAAATAAAAACTAACTTTGACACGCAGAGCGACTTGATTTTAGCAGTAAATGATGTATTTCCACCTTTCGTATATACCATACCATGTGGGGGTGTACTACACTCCTCTACCTACCCCTTAGGGGATTACAGGAGTGATGTTACGTTTTTACTTATATACCATTGAAACATAGGTAACATGAAATGGATGTTTCGCTTAGGGAAAATGACCATGTTTCGTTTGAAAGGCTCAATCAATTAAGTGTAATAGTGCTTTTAGTTCATACGTATAATAAAAGATTGATTGCATTTTCATTAAAATTACAGTGAACATAATGACAGTAGGTAGGTACGTAAAATTGCATACTGCCGATTCCGATAACTACGATGTCGTCGATTAACTTCGAATATTTTGAACGAAATGCAATTTAACGAAATTAACACGTTCCCCGAACAACCCAAAGATAGGGTTCCTTAATATCGGATGTTTATATTATAAATCAATCCGATAATTGCGGGGTTCGACGTTTTAGTTCTTACGTTGGCATTAAAAATGGATATAGACACGGCGTTGTTAGCCCTTATAGACTAGTTGTTGAGGGTGTAGGTTCAAATCTTTGGAACATTACTGATTTTGCAAAATGATGTGCGTTTTTATTATAATATTAAACATGATTCGATATAACAGTGAGTAAAATTGTCGTGAGTAAATTTATACAATTCATATTGCTTGATATAATTCCTTACGGCATGTTATCTATGCCGCTTCTACCAATTCTACTAGTATGTTCATTTACATTTTATTTTCATTATTACGCCCAGACACAGAAAAAACAGATGTGCTCATGAAGTAAAAGTTTTGTCCTCGGCGGGAATCGAACCGACGACCTCCGGTTTTGTTGCCATGGTCTCTAACCACTCGACCGTGAACTCACTAATGCCCAATAGTTAGGAATGAACAAAGGCTTCAAAAAAGCCATTTCATTCGGTCAATGTCCACGTTATCGGCAAGTCCAAGTTAAGTCGTTCGACTTTTAAATGTGGCGTAAATAACTTGCTTTCCATTCAACTCCTCGGCAACAAACAGACATAACGTTTACGCGGCAGTGTGGCCAGTGCTGCTGCATTGATTTACCGGGAACCCCCCCGGTGTCTCGGCATCAAGGTGCAAGTTCACCCGTCGGCGAGCAGCGAGCGAGACGACTGCGCGAGAAAAGGGTGAAGATATACAAGAATATAGAAGTGGTAGAATTGATTAATGATTGCGTTGAAAAATATGGAATAACGATATTTGTTAAACTTGGCAAAATATCGTAATCAGGCGTGAAAGCGTAGCAGGCAGGTAGACGGACAGACAGAGTTACTTTCACATTTGCAATATTAGTAGGGAAGTAGCGATTACATAGCTAGATTTGACATCGATCACTTGCACTCTTAATTAGTACAATTAGGTATTGTAATTTTATATTTTATCAAATTACATTAAAAGTCTGTTTTTTTTTCAAAGTCCTTCAGCTTTCGTTAACTTAATTAATATAATAATAATATCTTAAGACGAATTCACACACCATCTGATCCTAAATTAGACAATTGAATGCGCCTGTGTTTTGGTAACCGGGCACCTGATAAACATACATATGTACTTGCATACGATATAATACTTACATGACTCTTTTCTAATTACCCAAAGCGATTGTTCGTTTCACGATCGTATAGCTTCTCTCCCGCGATGAGACGGCGACGTTAACAAGGTAACCGTTTACTATCTTGACAGGCGTCCCCCATATATATGTAATAAGGTTATTACTTTCTGTATGTGCGCGCCAGAGACGCTTGTTTATTGACAATATACGTACAGTTCTGAGAATTAATGGCCGGGATATACGCTTAGTGGGTAATATAAGTGGGCGTGTTCTTCTTTTCATTGTATGTATACGTTATGTTTGAGAATTTTTTGATGTGAAACATCTATAGCCGCACGTAAACCCGATTTCTGGCGTAGCGACGCGTCGCCACGCCAGAATGTCACAGAATGTCACAATTGTCACAGTAATACCGTCCTCAGAGGCAACATCGAA
>DWDX01003800.1:0-12600 GCA_018245675.1 Agara michaeli
GTGTAGTACACCCCCACATTACACCAGTTACATTTAAGTCTCACAATGGAATAGGTGGTGAGCCTATTGCCAATTACCATACAATCCATATTAATATTATAAATGCGAAAGCATGTGTTTGTTTGTTTGTTTGTTTGTTTGTTTGTTTGTTTGTTTGCTTGTCCTTCTTCCGCGTCAAAACGAAGCAACGGTTTGAGGTGATTTTTAGTATGGAGATAGTCGAAGGGTTGGAGAGTGACATAGACTACTCTTTTTCGCGGGAAAACTAGTTTTAATTAAATAAGCACTACAAATGGCGCTACTGGCGTAATAATGGTATGACGTGCGAACAAAACAAAAGCTTAACATTTGATCTTAATGATCAAATTTAATTAATGTACAACTTGGTTTTCTAAACTTTTTATCGCAATGTTACATCTAAAGAATAGCATCGATTATATCCTGCCACAAATTACAAGGTTATATTAAGTACATTATATTTTTTTAATCATAAAAGTAAACTGGGGAATTACGAAGGGTGAACTTGATCCCTCGGCATTGGTAGGCACTGTAAAAACGTCAAAAATACATACGTTGTATAAAAGTATCGTAAATTATGTATAATTATTAACGAGGGCCGTTATACATAACTTAATTTTATGTATCGTCTAATATTGAAATTAGGAAACAATTAGACATTTTCTGAAAAATAACTGAATAATCAATTCCTTTTTTTATAGTGTCAGTTTTGCTACCAACATCGCCGCTGGCGCCATTATGGACCCGTATCATTTTAGTTTTGAGGCTTTTCCAGCAATAAAATTTGCATAACTACACTTCTTGGCACGGGTGCAGTCTCTTATTAAATTTCCACCCCTCAGAAAGTCATTAATGGTTTGTTCGTACCTCCTAGCGGTGGTGTATCGTGATAAATCATAAGGTATCAAGTAATAGCTCCGTACGTGGTCTGGATGACTTTTATTGCGGCCTGAAGACGGCGTAATCCGAGCTCAAGGAGACGAGTCTTCGCGGCTTAGGGGTAATCTTTTGTTTATACGCACATTTTAAGGATATCGTAACATATTTAGGTCAGAAGATCGCGAAAACCTCGTATCACTTTAAATTGTGAAAATGTGTCTTGTTTCAAACTGTGCATTAACATCAATGTATGCTGTGGTGATTCTCTACGAGTAACATGGATCCACCCACCGTGCGCGTGCAAAATTGATAGCGAGGCATCAGTGTGGACGTTATACTGATAACAAACGACCAGGCATCTGTTAGGATCCAATTACAGTCCGCCCTAGTGAATATACCATTCGTTATCCGACATTCATTCTGTCATACTGTCCGGTGATTAGAGAAATGTATTTCAAAAGTGCTATATTCTTATGCATTCTGTCTATGTCATGTGCGTCGATTGTCAAGTTTGTGCCGAGTACAAAGTTCAATCTACCAATCAACTTCAAAGACGGCAAAATACCGTGCTCAAAGGAAACTGTAGTATTTCCTGAGACACTTTTGGGATTCGTAAGACTGGAATCAAAAACTGCGGTAAAGGAACTAATTTTACCAAGGGACGGAGATATTATTTTAGAAGACGGAACTATTGAACTTGGACCTGATGAAGCCGATGTGAACTGTACTCACGAAGGAAACGTTTATTATTTGGAAAAGGCAGTGGCGTCATGGAGACAAGCCGATGTGTGGAGTTCACCAAAGTTCAATGATGCTACGCCAGACGCAGAGAGAGTGCCATGTTTCGACGATGTTGTTGAGTTCCCAGCCGATGCTCAATTCACGTTGTATCTACCAGATAAAACGCAATTTGTAGCTGCGATAAAAATTGGAAATGATAGTTACGATTCTAGAACATTTGAATCTCGAGTGCAACGACAAACTGATCAGCAGCAGCAATTTATCCTCAACTCTTTCTCTGCTATCGGTGTGAAAGTTAAACAATCGTATTGTCTATCGAGAGCTGGTTGTTCATGCCAAAGAAATTCTCTCAAAATCAACTGCGAGGCTAAATACTGTGCAGTGCCAACGTGTGTTGATCCAATCAAGCCAGCGGGCCACTGCTGTAAAATTTGCGGAGGAGTCATTTCTTTTGAGATAGATGAGAGTTTCGATCTAATGTCTTTCAAGGAGCTTGTCGAGAAAACTATCAAAAGCTATGGTGAAGATACTTTAGTCTACCACGTAGGAAGACAGCCACCAAATAAAATTCAACTTGTAGTGGTCGATAAAATAGAGTATTCTGGAACGAGCGCAGAAGTGGTGAATGCTATTGATCATAAAATGGAGAAACACTGGGTTCAGGGACTTAAGTACGTCGACATTAGTGGAAGCCCTCTTTCCAAGTCTGGATTGGGCGGGAAGATCTTTGTGTCCATGTTCTTTTTGGTAGTGTTCGTTATGGGCGTTATTTATCTCTACTATTACAGACTGCCGCAAATGACTGATGTGAGGTGTCCCATTTTGTATCGAAACACTCCTGCTACATTTTCGAGATTTCAAACAAGAACCGACAGTGTGGTATGTCTCACTCGTAGAGATTCAGTTGCGCCTCTAGGAAGAAGCGATGGCGCAGCGTTTAGGAATCCTCTATACGATTCTTTGAGACAACGGGCGGAGTTGGAAGAGAATGTTGGGGACGAGTGACGTTAGAAAAAGTAGTATTTTACTTTCATGTCACATAACGATACTAGAATGGTTAGTAAGTCCGTAATATTTTTGTCACTTGTTTAAATAAAGACTAGTATTCGTTCAGTGTTCGAAATTCGACCGAATCGTAATATCTTTATGAATGAACTTTGGATTTAGATATAGCAAAATTAGTAAACTATATTTAAAATACAAAGAGGCATTTTTTTTAGATGGGCTATGAAAGTATATAAATATTTTGACTTTTCTGCAGATATTAAATAACCGTATCTGAGCGTCATATTAACAGCGGTAAAACGGATACTTCTATATTTGGTATTCTAGAAACTTCGTTACGTTCATTTAAGTCCGTGACTAATCATTGGTGCAGTGGTTCAAATGTTTACAAATTAGTCAATAGTTCATTTATAATTATGTACATTGGTTTCACTGCTAAATAATTGACTATCCTAGCACTATTTTTTATTTATTGAAGCTTTCTTCATCACGCAAATTACGTTGATAACTTAGGTGCTATTGCAAATGTCTAATACGACAGTTGGTCCTTTCCATCAAGAAGTCCGTTCGCCATTTTGCTAGCTGATGCAGTGAAAAGAATGTATCTTGCGTTTGCTATACCGTTATGTAGTACAATTACATATATAAATATATTGTTTATTTGATTCTTTTTGTATACTTTTTTAGGTTTAATTTTTAGTGTATTTCGCTTGGAAATTAAACACAGCAGACATTTTCAATTAAAAAAAGAACTCCTAACCTTACTCCCTTGTAGTATGTATATTTAAATAGATAATTTTACGCCTGTACATGTCAAGAATTTGTCACATTATCTTTTCTTGGCTATCTTTTCTTTGGATGTAAACTTAATCAATAGTATAGAGTTACTGTAGACTCAAAGCGAATGTCATGTGAGTCGTTAATCATGCCACTTTGAAGTTCGCCCCACAAAGGGAGGGCGATGATACTTTGAGATATTCTTCAACTTTTTAATCAGTTGACGCCTCGTTAGTTTGAACTGTAACTGTACGCTGATCTATATATAGGTGAATCATTAATAATAAATTTTATACTTTTAACGTAACTCAAACTAAAGATATCTCACATATTTTGATGGAATGTGTCCGGAATCGATCGTTGAGAATGTCTTGTTTTGGATTTGGTTTATCTAAGCAGGTAGGCTACGTCAACAGCATGTTGGCTTCTCCATTTTCGGAGGAGGTGAAACTGCTGGTTGACTTAGTCCACTTAGCTCTATCTAAAGTTTAATTTTAATTTTTTGTTTTTGTTGTTTGTTTTTGTTGTAATGTGTGTATTGTTTCTTACGGGACGGTATGGTCGCTCTGCGACAAAGTCCTTTAATAAATAAAAAAAAAAACTAAAGAGGGTACTTGGTCATTCATAATTATACATTAAAAATCGTGCATATCGAACTGATCTTTTTGAATAAACGTTACGGTTAAAAAAAATTGTTCTTTCACTGACTGGCACCTTAGTCTGGTGCTTAGAGACCCTGACTGCCAAGTCGAAGGTTTGTGCGATCAGCGCATTTGTTTATATCGTAATAATATTATCGTTATTACATATGTATATTCCTACATTATGGTATCTTATATATAGTTTGACTTTCCAATTATTCCTACGTTGTATTATGAGAAGTTACGTCGAGTTCATTCCATATATGTGACCGACCGGATGTGATAAATTATAATATAAAATTCATAAAATTTTTTGGATAAGACATTTCCGCTGAATACCTCACCTTGATGCTTTCGTTTATAGAAAGTTACAAAAGTCAAGATTTCTACACATTTAATTTAATATAAACCGATAAATTTTCATATTAAATGAAACGAAAACGAATGAAAATAAAAATTCTCACAGAATTGAATTTTTCCTCCAATGTGTAGCAACGCGGTGGAGAATGTTCTAGACTTTTCCAGAAATATTGATTCCCAACAGTGGGATGTGAAAAGGTTGTAACTTGCGAACATATTTGTCACATACAGTACAGTACTATATAGCGGAGAAACCAAAAAGGACTTCCACTTCCAGACTAATTGATGGGACGCATGTTGCTCAGAAGAGTTAGTGCCGTTTTCTGTAATTTATCCGCTAGCCATATTGTCATTGCCAGACTCGTAAAAGTCGTTTAGTGACTATAAACTTAGTAATATACACTAAATATATTCTGCTTTAAGTCCTTAACTCATATATCAAAGTTCTAGGTCAATAATGAGTAGTTCGAGAACACGATGCGATGCTATTTTACGATTCGTTCGTTGAGTTTCGAAACAAAACAAACACTAAATTATTCAAGATAGCTACATAGAAAATGCAATAGGTTTTTTTTATATAACTACTTTTTATACGTAAATTAATTTAATAGAATTGTACAAAATATTACATAAGTTTTATGTGATATTGGGCTTTCTGAAACTGGTACTCGGTGCTTTAAAAGAGGCTCTTGACAATAACCAATGAACCGAAAAATTTTATGAAGCATATGAATATAATAATAATCATTATTTTGTACTCAAATTTTCTGATTGGGATATTGGTGGAGCACGAGTTAGAAATTGCTTTCGTATCGTAACAGTTGCGATAACGTTTCGAGCAAGACCTACTCAACTATAAATTCAACTCAAGTTCTATAAATCTAAATCCATGTACTGTCTGATTCTGTGCCAGAAGTCGCACTGCACTTTATGACGTCGTAAATTGATGGAGCTTCTCTGAGCGCATCGTTTTGTCATTTTTGCGCGTTTGAGGACGAACTTGAAAATTGTTCTTTTAGAATCATAAAAAAAGTTTGATCGTAAATCATCTGTGTGTTTAGTTCTTACGGTGGATATGAATATGTCCGCTGGAATTTAAGATTGATTGTACTGGACTTTATAAAGATTTTTTTGAAGTACGCTATGTATTGCTACATTGCTATTAGTATAAGAGGAAACAAAAATTATGCGGTCACGCATTTGTTTGTAGGCTTCTATTTCAATGGCTTTGATTGCAATATTGACTTTCGCAAGTACATTTTGAATATTTTTGCTTCTTTTAAAGACAGATAGAAGAAATTGCTCATTAGACTTGTTTTACATGATTATTTATAAGCTTACGTTAAGTACACTGGCAGCAAAGCTCCGAAAAGGTCGTCAGTATAAACTTTGATGTAGGATGCTCGCCTATTCATTCTACGTTTCAAAATTATTCGAAGATTGGCACAAAATAATTTAAAGATAAATTTATTTGTTTATTTTCATCTATTTATTTTTTTCCGTTGTCGCCTACAGCTGTTACGTCTACGTATTTTTTTAAATTACAATCCAAAAATAAATAAATCCTTCATAACTCATCGCGTGTTTTCTGTCTATCCACTTCTCATCCTTATACCCGGCGAAGACTGCGAATGAAAAATGTCTGTGAAAGGAACAAGTAGCAGTAAGTACATCTATAAACAACATCTACTGACATTCGGGTTCAAATGAGGCGAGCGAAGAGCTGAGCAAGCGGAGCTGGAGAGGTCCTTACGAAGAAAACAAATACGGGTTAAAAGAGTAATTTTAATGAAAGTTTGAAACTTTTCTCTCATTTCCCCGCATCGTTGGGTCCATTTCTTGGTTCCCGTGAGTGCTGAACATACTTGAGGCTCACTCGGGCCACTCTCAAATGGTTGGTACGTCTTCAAGTAACAAATGTTAGGTCATATTTTTCGAGTTGATATCCTCCCTACTTTGCTTTTCGGGTTTTGGTTATCTTTATGAGTTGAAAAATCTGACCAACTGAAATACTGTAACACGATAAGTTAAGATTGTCGGTAATTGATAAGTGCAGGAAATAATTTTTGAGATTTTTTTTAGAAATCCGTGAACGTTACCAGGACAATTTTTGTAGATATCTAGAAGTGAGACTAAGCTATTTTATGACTTCAAAATTGTTGAAACCAATTGTCATTTGATGTAACGATGAATTAATGAATGAATAATTACTGTTGCAAATAAGTTTAACATAAGAACTATAGAGGATAATTGAGCACTTATAGGATAGGATTTTATCAAGACAAATATCTACATTCTAGACGACACCTCACTTAACATCAAGCGAGCTTATAGTCGAACGCAAGCCTACTTCAAAATAAAGAAAAGCATCTTAAGTGCAATCAAGGTCAAACGTCAGCCTGTCCAATATTAAAAATATAGTGATTATGTGAACTTATTATTTGATAACCACAACGACGGACTCAACGCACGGCTTCCGTCCACGCCGCGATGGCACAAATTGCTAACAAAATTATAAAGCAGCGTCCAATCAAACGTCCGTATTGATCTGATCCTCTTACCGGATCCATTATGGACCAAATTACGTTTGTGAAAGTCGACGCGCCTTGTAAGGAGGGTGGACGGGCTCTGACGAAACCCATGTGGTATACAGTATACATATGCTTTATATTTCATGCTTGAAATTAATTACCGATGGTTAAGATTGTCATATTTGGTTACGATTTTGTTTATAACGTCATCTTATTAAATACCGCACAGTTACAATGTTTGATTTTGATTTGTCGAAGCGTTTTTCTTCGTCGTTCCTAATTGAAATGGAATAGTTTTCCTGCATCTTGTTCTACGGCACTTTACAAAGCAAGACAAACAAATGCCAAACAAATATTTACATTTGTTTGACAAGCGTGCAACATTGAGTACTGCGTCAACGCTTTCCATCTTTGGAGATAGCATACGAACGCTTCACTATTAAGATTAAAAACAAACAGATTACAAAAGGCATATGATGAGCCAACTTAAGTTCAATCTTTTGCCACGCAGCAGTCATATTTAAATTCTGAGTAATACCAAGACCAATATATTAACCGATCAAATTATAAAGTCATTACACGAAATATAATGATCAGTTTTGATCGTCTTAAAAATTACCCGATTTTAGTGATTGACTGCGGCATGTAACATGTCGCTAATCCCGATTCGGTATGCCATTGAATCGTTATCATTAGATGCAGCGTTCTAACTACGGATGTGATTGAATACTCATTACATTCTAAATTCGGTATCACTCTTGTGAAATGTCCTCTAAGTTGTGTGAAAACTTCTTATGGAGGGAGATAAGACTTGTCATTGTGGAACTATAGTGAAACTATGAAAAGGTTGAGTCCAAGCGTAAATTAAGTGGAAAAATGGACCACCGCATAAAAAGAATAGATATTCATACAAATCGAAAATTTGAAACCGCGGAAGCATATTATTGCGCTGAGATCCCAAGAATATTCTATTCGCTGACATCGGGAATATAATACCAGCACGAAAAACTCATTTTAAAACTGAATCTCTGTCCTTAGGGGCCTGTCTCACTAACAAGTACGAACTGAACAATTGTTATATAACAGTTGTATATAGTGAAAGTAAGCGATTTAATGTATGCTTTATGAATACTAATAGTGAAGTAAGCACCGTTGTTTAGTTGGTTTTTACAAGACGGTTGTATGTTTCTACTGTAAGTAGGTATATGTGTAATTTGTACAGAATTGTATTCTATCTGTTTGTATTTTGTAATGTGTCTCTTATAGTGTATTTTTCATTATTATACTATCACGCCAGGTTCGTGACGGGTATGCAGAGAGAACCGAGCCATATCCGAGCTCTATCTCCTCTTTACTCTACATACAATTATTGTTGGATGTAGTTTCCTATCATTGAATAATAACATCTGAGAACAATTCCACACGCGGCTATCCGATTCCAAATTAGGCTATTGAATGTCCGTGTTATGGCAATCGGACAGCTGATAAACATACATAATATATTCATACGATTTAATACTTATATAGATGTATTATTACGACCAGATACAGAACAAACATGTAATCATCATACAAACGTTTGTCCTGGATGGGAATCGAATCTACTCCGGTTTTGCAGTTAGGGTCTCTAACCACTCGACCATCAGGCCGGTCGATGTCATTGTTTTTCTTAGGCAGTTCTTTCATCGCTTTCCGCTCGTCCTCTCTTCACCGCGCGTCATTTCCAAATCAGGGCGTATTCTGACACCAACCAAGTTTTCCATTCACCGCGGCCGCGCCGCCGCCGCAATCCAAAACTATTTACCCGAGGGTCGTAATTCGATTACGTTCATCTCATTTCGCACGAGATGTCGTGATTCGGGAATAATTCGAGAACGCATTTGGATTTCGAGTTAGAACAGGAATAGGGTTCTAAGTGAATTAAGTGAGATGAATAGTTTAGGGTGGTGATTTCCATCGCTAGCTGTAATGGATGTGTTTTGTTTGGAGTTTTCTTCAGCGGATTGTTTTGAACCGATCTATGTTACCTTATAATGATCAAAACAATTTTAATTGGAATTTGAATAAAGCTTGTACTTATTTGCCACATTTTTGTTGTTATTGTAACTACGCTTGCGTTTGATTGCGAGCCGACCTGTTTTAAAGTGTAATTATTATGTATTCTATCCTTGGCGCGCATCTGAATATCACCATATTCACTAATAAAGGTCGCGTTTCACTCGCAACGCTTTTCTTGTTCCACGACCAATCAAGCGTCGAAGTCCGGCGGTATTAGAGTAAACCACGCCATTTACAGTGTTTGGGAACACACATTAGTGGTCCATTGTCCGTTTAATAAGGCGAGAGCGCTCTCCACAGCCGTACACGGCGCCGTCTCACAAACGAGACTAATTCACACGATCCAGCGCGGCCCGAATACATTTAGAAGTGTCAGACGTGTACACTTAGTTCTGACTGCGTTATGGAAGCGTAGATGATTGCAGCAAACACCTCCCTAATTAAAATCTAGATATAACTGCAATGATAGCCTAGTGGTTTGAATTTCAGCGTCTCACTCCGCGGGGTATGGGTTCGATCCCGGCATGCTGCTCTGATTTGTTACGTGCGTTTTATAACTGCAATTTAAATATCACTTGCTGTAGCGGTGCTGGAAAACATCGTGAGGAAGCCTGCACACGTGAGAAATATTATAAATTATATAATACTTTCTGGGGTGTCTACCAATCCATAATTGGCCAGCGTGGTAAACTGTGACCTAAATCCCTCTCATTATGGAAGAGACCCGGTCCAACAGTGGACCAACAAAAATGGGTTGCAATAAAAACTGCAATACTGGGTACTAAACTGACGGTTTTGGGTTGATTTTAAATATCTACCTTAAATAGATGTCAATTTTAGACCAATTATTCAGTAATAATTCTAATGCTAGTTCTTAAATTTGTGCAAATAAACGTCTCTGTCTGTGTCATATCTTGAAATGCGATTTGCAATTGCACTGCTGCACTTTTTGTAATGTATTTGATGTCCTGGCATCGCGCGACTCTCAATGCTCGGAACGAACAAAATCATTTGTTTCTATCTCTGAGTTGTTAATTGCCCATTTCCGCTCTCAGCTCTTTGGTCTGGAATTTGCTATGTTTCATGGTAACCCTACCCGAATCCAGCAAGGCAATGTAAATGCAGGCATAACAGTATTGGGAAACATCAAAAATCTTGGGCTACCTTTCGTGGTCGTATAATCCTAAACAGCTAATACTTATGTAGATACTTTTGTTACATCCAGACACGGAACAAACAAACGTGCTCCGGCGTGCTTCCGGCTTAGCAGAAAGGGTAACCGCTCGACCAAGGGCCCAAGGCAACGGACTATCAGAATTAATTTCGGTTCATGGTACAGTGTGCGTTCATGCGCCTCTTCAAGTTTCTAACTCTACTCATTACGTGCTGAACGCATACAATATCTGATGCGAACGTGTTTTATTTTTTTGTATCCCTATATGGTCTCGCGTTGTTTGAAACTTCCGTTACTAAGACTACGATGGTTCAGTTATAACAAATTGATAGAATTGGTCACGTCAGCGGGGCTAGTTCCTTGTTTATTTAGAGTTAGCGAGATATTTATATGTTCCTTCATAATGGCTGGACTGTGAAAGCGTTATACTATTACAAAGTTAGCGCTAAAAGCAGTTCTTTTTTTCAGAATTCTAAGGCATTTATCTGTGAATAGGCGACAATCTAAAATGGCGGCTTACGCACTATTTCAGTATTAGTATGAGCGGAGTAAGAAAACATCGTGAGGAATTTGCGCACCTAGATTATGTTAACAAACTATATAATGTTTCTGAGGTGTGTGAAGTCAGCGAATCCGCAACTTAGCCAGCGTGGTACACTAAAGCCTTACCTTTTCACTATGAGAGGAGACCCGTCAGCAGTCCACCAATAAAAGCCACGATAAAAAAGAACCTTATTTTATTACTGATGGAATATTGTTTCTTAAGGCGATTGTTCCACAGTAAGATTGCTGGGACCAAACCAAGTACCTGGCCGGTTATCTAGCCATTAAACCATAGCGGTATATACTGTTACGATGCTGAGTAGACAAGGCCCTAACAAACATGGGGTCTTTAAGCCTGACGAGGGGCGGGTATCGACTGCAGAGAGGGTTGTTTGCACATTTTAATCTTTAATGCCAACTTGTACTCAATAGCGGTAAGGAGTTTGATAATCGAAACGGTTACCTTTGTCTGAATCTGCCCTAGCTTTAGGTATTTAGTACTTGGGAAAGGGAATTTTGAAACGATCCGAAATACTCTCCAACATTTTGCGTTGCAATCCACATTTTCGTGTCACCTTAAAATACAATTTTTCTTCGAAATTACAACTTGAATATAATAAATACAACCTTAGACTAATACACTTAGACCTAAGACACACTTTGAGGGTTCTTAAGTAAAGTCTCTCCGTACGCTACGCGTTCTAGGTAATGTATACAGAGTTGAACTTTTCACACCGTGCCGTTTAAACTTAAGCCGCTCGCGACAGATGTTGGAGGGCTCTCGTGTGAAGAGCCCTTACGCCGCCATCGACGCTGCGTTCGACACACGCCCTATACGATTAACATTGTGCTACGCGCGTTTGGATTGCAAGAATGGTTTTGTCAGCAAGACGTAGGTAGCGAAGCTAAAGCATATAAATGCTTATTTTTCGACCCTTCTATACAATACAATACAATACAAATATACTATATTGTGCATCATAAAGTACAGAGAGAGAAAGACAAGATGACAGAGAGACATGTACAAAAGGCGGTCTTATCGCTAATAAGCGATCACTACCAACCTTTGGGTACTAGTAGTAACTGGTCTATTGATCGACTACTGGACCGCGTCTCCTCTCATAGAAAGATTTGTTAGAAATCCCACATCCCACATGATGCACACTTCCTAAAGTTCAATGAACTGAACGTTCGCAGCTACCTTGAAGCAAGCAGCAAGCATTTGGATTTGAAAAAAGCCAACAGGATTGTAAATTTTTCTTGAATCAAATTCCGAAGATCCGGTCTGTTCGTAATAAAAATATCTACATATAGGAGTATTAATATCGTATGCCCATTGCCCATATATGTATTTGTATGTTTATCAGTTGTCCGGTTACCATAACACCAGTATTCAATTGTCTAATTTGGAATCGAATAGCCGTGTGTGCCGATATTATTATTGTATGTATTTCAACAGCAGTTATTAGTATTGTTGTTTGTAATATAACTCCCTTTTTATCACCCCATTTCATAGTCTTTGTTTCAGTGACATAGTTCGTCTAATTATCCCCTACGGAACGAACACCCCGTTAGGTCAAGTTTCGCGTAAGTACGCAAGGTGGATTGTACACTCGCCGGTCAACCGCTGACCTAGATAGCGTCGGTCCAGCGCTTTTACTTCGAACAAGAAATTGGATTAACCGCACTGAGAAAAACCGCTCCAATTTAAAGAAAACGAGGTGTTTTTGGTTTTTCTACAATGAAATTAGTTACGTAAAACGTAACATCACGCCTGTAATCCCCTAAGGGGTAGACAGAGGAGTGTAGTACACCCCCACAATTCACCAGTTACGTTTAAGTCCCACAATGGAATAGGTGGTGAGCCTATTGC
>DWDX01003801.1:0-12598 GCA_018245675.1 Agara michaeli
ATTCACCAGTTACGTTTAAGTCCCACAATGGAATAAGTGGTGAGCCTATTGCCATGCACCGGGCACACATCCAGACTGTGAGTCACTGCTAGAAATTCTGAATTAGAAAAATCCAACAGTACCCAACGTGGGATTTGAACCCAGTACCTCCCGATCGGTAGTCGCGCTAGCAACCGCCCGACCAACGAGGCAGTCAAACTTGTATTTAGAGTTTGTATTATATCAGTGTATGTATAGATATATGTACATACTTTTGGTAAATACTTCTTTTTTACAAAATATTATCGAAAACGAACATTTTTCTAACCTAATATAAACAGTTGGCATAAATAAGTAGCCGGTTTCGTTTCGTTGATAACCTTGAAGACGTTATCTACATATTATATGACATGGAATTGCAATTAGCTTCGAAATGTAAATTCGGTTACGTATATTTATACGCAAAACATACAACGTTTATATTACATTTTATTACCGAAAACGAGGGAAATCTTAACAAGGTGTGCTTTTGTGCAGCTGTTTCAATTGCATGCGTGCTGTGTGCAGTGAATAAATTATTTATTTCGAGCAATAATTCTAATCATGCAGGTGTCTCAGGATGCAAATGAGGAGCAGTTGTAAAAATTCACATTAGCATAGGTTGCGTTGATATTCATATACCTAATATACATTAGAACATGTCTGTATTGTACACAGTTTGCAATAATTCTATATTATTTTCTACCACCAAGCTATCATATCCAATGATGACGTGTATGGAATTTTAGTTCAATTGTGGAATAATATTTGAATGACGAATTTAAGTAAGTATGACGCAAATAATACAGGGAAGGATTTTAGCTTGCGATTTGACCATTTAGTCTCAGGAAAAACTTTGGGTTATTTTTACTTGAATTTCGATCTCTACTTGTTGAATTGAACAAAAAGTTTACACTGTGCAACACTATTAACTAAATAAATACGTTAATAATTCCAAAAATGCTAAATATTTTAAAGAAATCGTCAATTCCTTCCTTGGAATGTCTTCTGTTCATTGCTCAATATTTCGCAATACACCTTTTAATATAACACGATATCTTTGTATCATCTTTATGCATTTTTGTGTTGCTCATACTGTACAGTATTTACACAATTTTGCATCACATACAATATAAAACATCGCGCATTGGAGAAGCATTATTATTTTTATTATCTGTGCGCATTTACATGTTTGTAAATTTGCTCTTCCCTAAAATTCCACTATAATGTCATTTGTTTCGTCCACGAGATAATTCCTGTTCTCTTGAGTATTCCCTTTTAAGTAGGTATCTTATAAGTTAGACAAGATCAAATTGACCGGGCATTTAATACAAATTTTAATTACATGTTCTAAAAAGATCTGCTCATTTCAAAGCAACAGGAAACGATCAGTCGATTCGGACTGTACAAAGCCGTTCTAAGCTCGTATATTAAGGAATTCAAGTCGAATTGGTGTCCTCTTTATGACATTACGTAATTCTGTTTTGTCACCTCCGAGGCTCCGAATGCTTCGTGGTTTTGCCAATCACGCAGCCTACAAATTGTCCACGTAAGACACGAGTTTTGCGGTAAGATTTGACGTAAAAAGCCTGCAAAATCCACGACGGGGCAGTATTATATTATTCTTATATTCGGTTTAATTAGTTTTATAAAATAATCATTTCTATTGATTGTCCTCTTATTGATATCTCAATATGGGCAATTTGAATATTACCGGCTCACCAATCGGTTCAATTAATATGACTTATACTAGCTATGAATGTTCAATCGATCATTCTAGAGTGTAATGAGTTTTATCGTATCACATCGATTTGTAATTTGTTTCGACACAACAATAAAGAAAATTAGTACGTTCAATAAAAGTCTGTTCTTTTAACTCGGCCGTTAACGAAATATTTCCTTAGAATTTATTTATCCGAACCATCTCATACGTTTTTAAGAGTATTCTCATGGAAGCACATGTGTCTCGTAGACATATTATCATAAGCTATTGCTGCTTTAGTCGAGATTAGTCTCAGTTTGAGTCATGTTCAGAATTCTAGCAAATGTCGTGAACGATCGACTAATTGTGACATTTTCATTAACATGACGAATCGAATCCGCGTCAATAGTTCGTATATGATTGAAATTTCTTTTGGTCGCCATTAAAACCAAATTAATTCTGGGACTCGCACCTGTCGATGATTTTTTGCGAACTGTAATTCTATCGTGTAGATTTTCGACGTTATCATGTTACTGACGGCGACCACCTGGCCGGGTCAAGATTACTAATAATGTATGTTAATTTATGTTCTCATTTGTCCGACGCTCTGTCGCTTGACGCTACCACGCTTCACAATTCTGTCCAGCCCTCGTTTTCACGGTGTCTGCGTTTCCAGTGTATGCAACAATGCTTTAGTCCCAGTTTTACACAAATACAAAATTATATTCAATCCGGCACAAAATAAAATACTCTTATCCGTGGTTTTATGTCACATTTCGCTCTTTTAGTATGTAGCCTTTAAATTCTCTTATTATTCACGATCGTCATCTGCTCTTGTTGGACAAAATTCTTTTGAACTGCATGTATTATTTCTTTTGTTTCTTGTTATAGCAAGTCCAATGGAAGCCAATGAAAAAGTGACTTTTGTCGCTTCCATAAATCTCTGCGAATGTGACGATTTGTTGATTCGGTTCGATGGATTGGAATTCGCGTTTGTTCATAGTACAGTTAAATAATGAATAGTTCCTTGTAAAGCCATGATCCAATACAACTCAGTTTACCATAAGAAAAGAATATTGGTACAGGAAAATTGTTGGACGAAAGTTTATTCTAGTAAGTATGTTCTGCGAGTGAGTTATAACAAACCCAAACGCGTAAAAACTATTGATTTCTATTGCTAGCAAAGCTGTAAATAGATATAGCAGCGTTTAAATAAAATCACTCTATTCATATTAAAATGTTCTGCCCAACGGCAAATTGTACTAAAGCAACCAGCTAAAGCTGTTAAATAACAAGCGTTCAGCCTCTTACTGACCCAAAAGTGTTCAGTTTAAACACATATGACGTCATTGAGTAATTTAATTTTATGACAAGAGCATATGTTATATTACTTCTATAAAATACTGTACTCTGGACGCCAAGAGATATTGCACAATCGCATCACATTTGTGGTTCTATGAAATTCAGGTGTTAAATGTAATAATTCTCCATTAGCTATACACAATGCTGCACCTATTAACATAATATGAAGATCGATTTTTCATGGTCTTTCGCTAATAATTGTCCCAAAAGTTACTGAAATATAAAAAAAATATTTTATGCCAAAAAAAAATTCACCAACTTTAAATATTGGGCTTCTATAAACATATTTGTTGCAGATAATAAAGATGTTTAAATTTGCTTTTGTTAGTCACGCCCTAAATTCTCTATCCTTGTGCTTAATTTGCATGATAGCTGAAAAATGTCTTATAATAGAGACATCTTAATGTTATTGCAGTAGCATGAAAGAGGTTTAAGTTTTTAAATCCAACACACTGTGTCCATTTACATCCTGCTTGCTTGCTTCAATGCATATTGAAGGTAGAGTTCTTATACCATCTGCCAATATAGAGTAAGCTAGAGATCCAGTTTGTTTTGCGACGTTCGTAAAACGAACTTTAAATTCCATTTTACTTGTTGTAATTGTATTCGAAGATGTCAAATATTATTATTGAAAAGAATTTTAATATGTCAGTGCACTCGCGTACCTACGCCAGGTGTATGTCTCTGACGTGCATCACCAGATAAACCAGTTTTGTTACAGCTTGCAAGCGGTTTCTGTCGTATGACAAATGAGAGGAAAACCGCATTTTGGTTGGCGAACGATGACAATGAAGGAATGAAATATCGGTACTGCATGCTTTACTTTTCGATGTGCTATTTGAACAGGAAGGAAAAATTCAGCTTTAAGACAGTGGAACCAAACCGTAAAAATACCGTCCCTACTGTAAAATTATAAAAAAAAAACATATTTATACTAATATAATTCTTATAAATTTAAACCAAAAGCAATATAATTTTGACTTTATCAAATCATTAAATAAATAAAATTTAAACTCTGTGATATTTACGTGATAAATACAATAATTATATGTAAAGCATGTAAAATACATTACATTTATATCAAACTCTGACATGCATTAATATTTTGAAAATGGGGATAAAATCCGTCTCGACATCTATATCTCGATATGTGACTGTAAATACAACAGGTTGTATAAACTGCAATAAACCTTAAAATAGTCATTGCAGTTGGTAGTTTCACCAGATACCGCAAAAATTTACTGAAAACCTATGTATTCACGTACCTATATAAAAATTCACATGTGTATTTTATCATCTATATAGTTACTATAGAACAGGCTTTGCTTAGTTTAAGACCAAATGTCTGCGGTAATTTGTACCAAGATATTAGTGTTATACGTAGTACAAAAAAGAGTATTATTACTGCTAGTATTGTAATGGGAGTAAAACTAAACGACTCTGTACTGTATTGTTGTTCGGCTTGAAGGTTGTTACCGAAGGCACAGTCAATTAGGAACGAGTTTAGACTTCGTGAAATGGGATAGCTTGTATTGTAGTTTCCAAACTACGAAATAGCTTCGTGTATACTTCAATGTTACTGTAAAATGTGGTCTAAATTATATCGGTATTCAGTTTCCTATTACGGTTATTGCTAACGTTCTTTGATAATGTTCTTTGACAATATTTGAAAGTAAAATTTAATAAATGTAATACTAAAGTTTTCGGACTGCGAAAATATTGGCGCAATGTCTAGGATATGCTCGTATATCTTACGAGTTCTACGTGTCATTTATTAAATTCATACATACATTTTCGACTTCGTCCAATGTCATTGCATTTTGTTGCAAAGGTAAACAAGTCGTAGGTAAGTTACTCACAGCCAATGCTAAATTGGAATGAAAAATAGAGACAATGTTATTGCATATTTTGTCATAGAAGCCTAGGCTAGAGTTGATTTCTGTGAAACCGCTCCTTTTAGTACTTTGATATACATTTTCTACTGTGAAGTTTATTGTAAAATGGTTTTAGGTTTATGTATATTATCTATCTCAGTGTTTATAGCATACCTATTAGAATTTCGATTATTATTTTGTTTTTTCATTTCAATCCTTTTCTCTACTTAGAATTTTGGAAATTAAAATTAGAAAGAATGGCTATTGCCACCCAGAATGAACACGCATATGTAGTTCTTTTGATTACTTATTAATTTAATCGATGTACATAAAGATATGCAATAAAAAGGGTGATGTTTGAGCCCATTATGGAACCCTTTACAAATATTTATGGTATAATTCTTACGCTGCCATACGCTAAGTTCATTGGTATTAAAATATTCCTCGACACAACTAGCCATTCCAAATCGAATTAGTTATTTCCAATTCGTACGTAGAACAAAGATAAGTGGAATAATACCTTATGGTATTATATTTCCATTGCGATTTGCATGTTAAACACATCTAACGACTATAAAAAAGGATTAATTATTTTTTTTATACAGCTTTTGTAAACTAGGACATTGCTTGTGTTTTGCTGGAACGTTCAGCGGTCAGCAGTTCACCTCAGATCGGTCATAGACCTCATTACCCGTGAGGATTATGTTGGAAACTTTCATGGGGTCATTGTAGAGCAACTTTGTCTAAACAGACGCTCGTGTTTTCCATTTTCTAGTGATAGTGCTACAGGGTATATTTTTTCGTTAATTTCGATAATAACACAATGCAACCGGTGAATGAGATTTAATCATAACACGTGTTCGCTCATTCGAATTCGATCGCAAATTTCACGAAAACATTTATTTCATATTTCGAACGTGTCGTACTAATAATTGTCGTTTCCAAAATCCAACAAAAAAAAAAAGAATATCGTCGAATTCACAGATACTGAATTGTTTTGTCCCTTATTGAACGTATTGAAAACAGAAGTGACACAACCAGCGTATCTCAGTTACACGGATGAGTTACATTAAATCAGAATAATTACATTGGCGATGTAGGTATGTACTTTCGTGCCATTTACGTACTAAATGAAGGAAAGCGGCGAGCCCTGAAATGTTATCTGGGACAAACTTTGTTATCATTAAAAATTGCTAGCGGTAAGTATATCTTATCTTGTACTATTAAATGACACTAACTTGCCTTGTTTATCCATAGTATGTACCGTGTTGTCACGTTTCTTGAAAACCGTGGCTGTTTTGTTCACAGTTTAAATGTAACGAGATTCTGATATCCAGAATTTGAATACACGAAACGATCGTGTCCTGTCTATGCGACACATGGAACGATTCTTATGTGTTTATTGTTAAATAGAGATTGACATCAGCGCCATCTGTTTAACTCGCGTCTAGGTATATGAGATTTTTTGTTTGCAAAACAATATTAATATTCCAAACCCACTTTGCCCACATTAAGTTTTGTATAACAAACGAATACATTTCATAATGAAATACTACATAGTTTAAAATAGACCTTTAGACTTTGTACTATAAAGGTCTTGTTAGCGCTAGAGCAGCGTACTACAATATTTTTAACGACAATACACTCTTTTATTATGTACGTAGAGTTCTGGAGCTATTGTGCCCATAAATGTCAGGGCACCATAAATCGTAGCCATGAAGCGTTGTATGTCATGGCGTGAGAGTAAGGGACGGGACGATGACCCATTTCTAATAGGTTAACTGTATATTGGGTCGCCATTGTTAGGATAGGACCCGGTTTTATTGGCCTTTACTGTTTTTAGAATTCAATTAAGTCGCTGGGTACGGAGCTTGGACGTTTTTTCTTAGTTTTGTCAACGAATGTATGTTGCCTTAAACTTGTCAACTGGAACAATAACCTAACACCGATAATATTGCAAACATTAGGTGCATCTATAAATAAACATTTATAGCTGTCAAGTAGTAGGAGATTTATAGATATGAAGTTTAACGCGAGGGTTTGTTTCGAAATATTTTTACGTGCTTTAGCATAGCTTTACACATCAAAATCTAATAAAAACGAACTAAAAAAATATATAGTATATCCTTGTGTTTAAAAATACAAAAAATTACAACTGTATAAAATCTAAATGTCCACGTCCACAGCATATTAGACAAAATATTTTGTTCTATACGCATTTTCATTAATTATAAATTCGTTTTTTTTTTATATTAAGTAATACAGTCACGTATCTACACATAATTTAGTAGGTACAAAATATGAATTTATCCCGTGTGACATCTTAGGTCATGACGTTATATTTCCCCAAACGGAAGTTTGAAAAGTTATGTGATTTAATACAAAAAGAACAAGACCTATTCAAAGTGTCTTACACACATAACTGGTATCCGAAGGTTAAGTATATTAGTATAACGGTGAAATCAATGGATACTTTTTAAGGTACCTTGATGCACAGTAGAATCGTGATATAGATAAACTTCTACTACGAATACATAAATCTACTGCGATCATATATAGATCGAATTGACTGCCAGACATCTCTATTATATATCATATAGTGTATATTATTATACGATAAAGGGATTCGGAAAAATAATTAAATAAACTGAAAGTTCGTATACATTTTACCCGATTAGTAAGTATATCGTAAGTAATATAAAAACCACGCGACTACACGTCCGTAGTCGACTAGCGAAGTGTGCCGTGTTATCAAAACCAGCCTAGTCGTGTCGTGCGAGTCATTCACTTTCACAGGTAGTTTTAATTGTAAATATGCAACGCTTTTGCATTATAATGATAGAGCAGGTGCACTTCGCCATGTCGCAAGGTATTTTCTTATGAAACACTTAACATGTAAATATTAAGGCTAATTGTATGCAATCTTATATGGAACAGGTAAAGACCCAAAACGTACGATCATTCTTAATTTATTTTGCTGATGCTTTTCAATTATTACCACTTGTAATAAACAGACAGTCCAAAACCGACATCATATACATAACCTTAAATATCACAGAATGCAACGAGGTAGTTAGAGTAAAATACATAATTCAACACTCGAAAATTACTAAATTTTTTACTACGATCTAACTATTGAAATACATCTTCATTGGTCGCATATTTTTTTCCGAACGAAAAAATAAGCTTTTCAATCAATAAAATAGAAACGTGTTCTGTAAAAAACACCTGATCCTATTAAAATGTTGCCAGTGACGCCGTCGCCGTTGGAAAACACTTGACGGTGACGAGGCTCGCAGAATTCGCAGAAGCCAATTATTTGTCACGGCAAGTTGCCAGTTCCGCGCCTGTTCGGACTATGTTATCAATATCAGGTGTGATACGTCTGAATGCTCTTGAGAAATCAACATTGAAGTCTCTATTCATATAAGGGACTACAGTATCAATAAATTCCATTTGATTTTGATTTTATTTGGCCGTTTCTAGGGTAAAATGGGACTTGAGAAACATTAAACACAAACTCCAAATGAGAGGAGACCCGTATCCGGCAATGGAACAATGAAGGGTTCGGTACAAAACCTCGAAACGACAATAAATAACTGAGAATCATCTTGATAAATTAAACTCTATAGAGCTAAGCCCTATTAAAGCGTTAACTGTTGAAAACTTTTGTCATATACATTTGTTATAAAGAGCAATTGACGAAGTATCGGAGATTCTGGTTACAGCTGGTGCCATTTAAAACGTATCAAGAATGTACCATGACCACGTCAACAATTAAGTAATTGATTTTAGTCAATTGGTGGGCACGTATAAAAACAGTGCAGTGAATTTTTGAATTGTAGTGAAAATCCATTCACAGAGCACTTTCAATTCCTTTACAATGATGGCAGATGCAAGGCATTGTCATAAGTAATGGAATAATTCGAAACGTAGGTAGGTACACATGTTGCCAGTGTATAGTAAAAAGAATTTGAAAATTTGCATAAGAACAAAATTAACATACCAAAGCCACAATACCATAACTCCTCTTTTATCTAGTACAGTATCCTACTGGTCGATATTTTACTGTACTCGATCACACTCAACGCACCCTTCGACGATACTGATCACTAAATCAACACAAAATGGTTCATATTGTATTTATATCAATTATATTTATCTGAAGGCGATATGAGGGCTTTCGATCTTATAAGATATATAGATGTTATTCCCTGCGTATTGTTAAGTCATAAACAAATATATGTCTGATTTAATACTATCGATAAGGAAATATAAATTAGCAACAGTTGTTTTATCAAGTGACTCATGGATAAAAACGAAATCAACAATATCTGAAATGATTTTAAGAATGACCTTGGATAATTTAGAATTTGTAGTCACAATTCTACAATAAGCTATTACCTCATTAGATCATGTAATCGAATTTCCTTTTCTATTGTAAAATACTAGTCGATTTCTTTTAAAAACATATTTATGTAAGCATTGTATAAGTCTACTAATAGCCAGGACCTATCTCAATTCGGCAAATACATTAAATCGATAGATTCTGCTCTAAGTAAGGTAGGTTAGTGTATCAGATTAGTTTGTTCAGTGTCCACGAGCACTGTCGCTGTCTGTAGTCATTAGTATACACATCGTTCGGTTTATTGGATCGTCCATTGAATTGAGCCAAGGACCAATTAATTATTTTGAGCATTGCTGACGGCGCCAAGTGTAACTCAAGTACCTACATTCGTTAGATCAACCTCGAAGGCGTCTCGTAAATCTTTGACGGACATGAGCTGAATGGAGAACTTAATTTCTTACTTATTTATTCACGACAGCGCGTTAACTTTTATAGATGTACGTATGATTTTAGCAAGGTTTTAAATTGTTATAAATATTTATTAAAAGATTAAAGCTTCGGGTGGCCTCATTATTTTCTGCCAGTGTCCTTCGCTGCAAACTTGATGTGTCGATGTATCAACAAAATATGGCGCGTGGAATTCAAAATTAGACTCACGATCTTCTATAAATGGTTGACATCAAACGTGATTGTACAAAATGCCTTACAATTCAACACATTGCTTTTAAATTTTTAAAATAATAAATAATTTTAAAAATATTTTTAAACATCACGCCAATTAAATTTGTATTATGACTTGAAAGAGTAAGTACGTGTGTAAAGTAAAATTAACATTTGAATTCGACTTTCTCTAAAACGCGAAGGGAAATTGAAGGTTATGTGACACGATAATACTATACAGACATTGCAAAGCCAAGCAAATAGTCGTCATCGACACAAATAATTTTATGGATGCCAACACATCCTTGCGTCGACAATGAATTACAAATGACTAGCGCATGGTTAACGTTCGATCACATAGCTCGCAGGATCTCGCTTAAATCATAGATCGTACAAAACAATCGATAGGAAGTATCCCACATATCTTTTCTGTGCGGTAAAAAACACATAGACTTGTAATAAAAAAACATCAAAGTTTAGAAGCATCGAACATTATACGTCTAAACGACCACAGATGTTTTTAATATCTGATCCCAAATGGAAAAAACCTACCCAGATGTAAGTCGTTATCAAAACAAAGGAATCGCAATATATGAGACGATGTTATTGGAACTACCTAAAACATCTCATATCATCTCATATTTGGTATACTGTTAATAATATACCTTGCTATATACTATACTCCTCTGCCTACCCCTTAGGGGATTACAGGCGTGATGTTACGTTTTAATATACCTTGCATCTATGATACACTCATGATATACGCACACATATCAATAATGCTAACGAAAAAAAAATGATTATTAACTGATTGATATGAATTGAATTTGCAGCCAAAAGATGATCTAACGGTTTGGTTGGGGTTGCATTACTTTTGGTGCATTGTTGTCGGTTGCCGATTAACGACGTTAGCTTTGATTAGCGAACATGCTTATGAAGTAGATTCAGTTAAGCCGTTCGTAATCCCATAGCTCTTTCATTCCAACATGTATGGTAATGGCAATGTTAAATATTCCCGTTACTTTGACCTCTTATCTGAAGTATTTTCGCTTCGTACTTATCACTAGCACGTAACTACACTTAAATGCAACACTTGCATTGAACCGGTTTTTCTTGCACTAACAAACGTGGTAGTTCACAAAGTCACTACAATGTTTCGTCCGAGTACAGATTCGAGTTCAGTCAAATGTTTGTTATCAACAAAATCGATCGTTATGAAAAAACTGTAAAATACATTTGTGTCTGTTATTTTATTTTACAGTTTTGGTGTTATATGATATTTGATATCAATATAGGTACGAATTAATATCGCCTCCAGTAAATTTACTTTAGAACATTCCATTAAACGGCCTCCATTATACACTGGATGTTATTGCTGCCGACGCGTACAGAAAAAAAAACACACCCACAATTATTACACCATACTAAAAGCTCTCAATATTGTATGGACGATCTGTAGGTTTAAGGCGCATTTCAATGTGGCAGGACAACATAATGCAATTGGAAAAAGAACGCAGACGGTGATGTACAAACCGTAGTGCATTCGTTTCTAACCATGAATGGCAGGTTTTGTATCTCACTCACACTCGGATCGTCGAACGAGATGCAGATAGACATTTTACTGAACAAAAAAACTTGAGAATTAGAAAGAAAGCGTACCGGATATTTCACGTTTTTGAACTTGACAATTCTAAGATGAACAAGAAATGAATACAATAATTTGTAGCGTTGTTACCAAAAAGGTTATCTCGACAATCGTAACAAGTGATTGCGGGAAACGAAAACAGACGAATAGTAAATGAAACAGTAAAATCGTTTTACGAGGCTGTTGTGAAGCGAATACGTTTTTATCGAAACAAATGGCCATGACCATGCAATAGTTCGAGTTCCTTGAAAAGATCCAATGTCGACAGAGTATGGAACGATGCCACTGGATTTTTGATGTTCGTTCGAGTAAGAACAACTATCAGAACAAACTAACACACACACACACACATAATATAATCGACTGAAGAATAAACGAAATCAAGACAATGAATCAATATAGTGGAATCTAAAACAATCTAAACGATATATCTACATAAGTATTGGTGCTTCTAGAAGATGTAGAGACAAATCTCTTGTAAATGAAACGCCATAACACTAACCAGTTCAATATTGCAAGCAGTCGTTTTTAATTATATTGAAACATTTTCAGTGCTTTACAGTAACAAATGTACGCAATATATTCGTAATGCAAATTTAATCTAGGTATTCGGTTAATGCATTTCGTTCCGTGCTATGAAAGAGCTAATTCTACGCTACTTACAGACTATTAAAAGGTGACGTCATGTTTTAACCGACGTAATTTGTTCGCATAAATATTCGTCGAACCTAATTCTAAAGTATGTCCAACTCTTTGAATTCCTATAGCGATTTATACATTTTTAAGAGTTGGGCGTAGTTTTAGTGTTACTACGAATTTAAGTATTAAGTACACAAGAATTTTCAAGTAGGTATATCCGATGAAAGCAATAGTAAGGAATCTATTAAATTACATACATACATACATACATACATACCGTCACGCCAGGTCCCTAACAGGGTAGGCAGAAAGCACCGAGTGCCAAATAACTCTGTCCTTGCAAACCTGAC